>JARHVA010001528.1:3005000-3262500 GCA_037957365.1 Torreya grandis
ATATATATTTGTGTGTGTGTATATACATATACATATATATATATATATACACACACATATACATGCCTCACTAAGCATCTTGGTTTGGTCATATATATATATATATATATATATATATATATATATATATATATATATATATATATATATATATATATATATATATATATATATATATGTATGTATATATATGTATATATATATATATATGTATATATATATATATATATATATGTATGTATATATATGTATATATGTATATATATATATATATATATATATATATATATATATATATATATATATATATATATATATATATATATATATATATATATATATATATATCGATGTGTGTGTGTGTATACATATACATATATATACACACACACATATGCATGCCTCACTAAGCATATTGGTTTGGTCTTTTGATCTATATTTGAATACATACATACATACATACATACATACATACATACATACATGTGTGTGTGTGTGTGTGTGTGTGTGTGTGTGTGTGTGTGTGTGTGTGTGTATTTAAATATAGATCAAAAGACCAAACCCAAATGCTTAGTGAGGCATATATATATATATATATATATATATATATATATATATATATATATATATATATATTGTAGCCTCTAAGTGAATGTTTTAAGTTTGTTTTCCATAGATTATAAACTATCTCAACCATAGGTTTTAAGCTTGTTTGGCATATGATACACTATTTTTTGGATTTGTAAATAACTAAATTTACTTTATTTCTAAATATAAATCGAGAGCAAAAAAAAAATTATGAGGTTTGAAGACAAAAAAATTATTTGTAACTGTAAACGCTTACTAAAACAACTTGCTAGGCATAAAACATGACAGTTCTAGTATTTTGACATAAATCAATTTAGCTGAAAATATTAATCAACAAAAAAACATTAAACTGGGATGCTTGTTGAGGTACTTACAATTCTACAGGTTTTTGTCAAATCAACATTTTAAGCTTTTTTGACATTCGGTATAAAGTTTTCCATATGTGTGATGTCAACATTGATCAATTTACACCAAAAAAGTGGGGGAGTGCTAACGATGAATAAATTTGAAACTCATGGTGCTAGACTTGAACATGGATCATTTATAACAACAAACTTGCAATGTTGTAGCCTTTCTCAATCAAAAGTGTAAAGCTTGCTAACCATGAAACATGTGATTTGATGGATTTACGCAAGGATCAATTTGACATAGAACATGTCATTTATAGGATTTGAACATGAATCAATTGCTATATAACATGCCATTTATGGGATTTTTAGATGGCATCAAACATTGCATTTATGGGATTTAAAACTTTGGACATGGATCAATTTAATTACCAAGTATATGAAAATTCATATCAAAAGAGAAAACACATCTAAAATTTTACTCAAGGAAAACCAAGTACTATGAAGAGGAGTGATTGAAAAAAATTAATGAGACTATGGGCACTTCCATCTCAAGGAAATACAAAAATTTGATACTTATAATCAATATAAAACTAAAACAAACTATAAACCTCTCCTTTGGAAAGTTTCAGTGATTGTATCAATGTTCTTTAAAAGATTATGATGTACATGTGCAATATGGCATGAGCATATATTATAATTTTCTATGCATAGGCAAAAACTCATTGCAAATATGAAGCAAAAAAATGTACACATTGTCTTAGTTTTAATAATAAACTCAGATCAATTTTTAAAAATTATGAAAATAAAAAGATGTAGGGAATGTCCACATTATAACTTGATGTTTAGGTTACATATGCATAAATGAGTACTTGGAATCTAAGGGTCATAACCTAATATATAAAAGAAAAAAAAAATATACATTTTATTAGTTTCAATAATTCACTAAAAACCAAGACCCAAAATTTGTGCATCTTAAGTACACAAAATATTGTTTTATTGTATTTTACGAAGTAAGATAAATTGAAAACATTACTAGGTTTACGTTGAATGATTGTATCATTTTTTAAAGAGGTTGTACAAGCACAAGGGTGGATGTGCATAAATGATAATTTTACATGCAAAGGTAAAAATTGAATATATACTTGAATTTCAATAGCTTTTATTGATTTTTTCATTGCAAAGCAAGATGAATTAAAAGTGTATGTTGTATAGATTTAGTTGCAAAGGTAGACCTTGCCTTATAAGGAGGGATTTAAAATCCATAGGTCAAATTGAATATATAGAAATTTATTTTAATAGTTCAAAGTGGATTTTACAAGTTGTATTGTACTTTTATTATCATAAAAGACAAGTTTGAATGTTCTTAAAAACTAGACATGGATAGTTAGATAGTCTTAGTGGCCTCCTAACATACATGAGCCTTGGATTCTTAGGGATTTGTTTTGGATAAATAATAGCCTTGAATAGGGAATTGAAAATATCATCCTTGGATGTCTATATGAGGTTGGTGTATCCATGATGAAATACCTCATATTTTATGTCCTCCTAGTTGTTGTCTTTTATCTTATGAGCTTAGGCACCTTAACTACAAAATTGATCGAATGCCTTTGTTGGGTTGATGTGGCACTATATTTTATTGTTATGCGATTTATATACACCCAAATTTGGTCAATAAATCATAAGTACTATGTATTCTTCATCTCTTTTATCTAGAAGTTCCTAATGTTGAAGTAAATTCTTATCTGCATCTGTTGTCCTAGTCCTATGTATTTTCTATTACTCTTTCACATTGATTTCAATATTTTTATACAATATCAATCTTCCATGTCATCCATCTTCAGAGTCACAAGGATCACTATTCTTTCCTTAACTTCATTCTTTATTTTTGTTACATTCGAGTAAGAAAGACCCATTGGACAGGAGCACCCTGATCCATTGTCGGATTCACCCTGTTGTCCAATGCATGTTTCAGAACTCTTTTTGATGTGTTTTTTTTTGGGTATCTTTTTATGATCGTTTAACCCTTGTTTTATTTCAGTGGTGTAAAAATAGGTATTCAAAATTGGGAGTCTTATATTTTAAGGGTTCGCTAAGGCATTTTACATCTAGCACTTACTATTTTGGCACTAACATAATAAATAAAATCACACTACAACAAGCTCAATATTTATCTTTATCTAAAGTTTATACATATCAAATTTATATCACATGATTTGACCAAAAGGATTAGATAGGTGAAAGGCATTTTAGATACTCAATATGTTTAATACAGTTAATCACATTCCCTATGGGACCACTAAATCGACTTAAGGTACCTATCATTGGGGATATGTAGTCAATGCTCAATACAATAAGGATTATGAGGAAAACTTGGCCATTCCCATTTCCCCATCCCACCATTTTAAATTTTATCTTGGTTTGGTTCATGTGTGTAGGAATCCACTAGGGTTTAGAAGAGGAGAAAAAAAACATAAGATAAATATCATGATCACAGGCTTATACCAGACTAATTCTTACCTACATGAAGATATACATAGAACCCTATATGTAGTTTATTGCAGTAGAAGTTTGGATAGGATCACCCTATTAGATAAGAGTGCACTACTTTATTTTTAGTTTCACCACTATTTTATAAATTCAAAACAACACTCAGACACTCAAATGTAGTAGAGTTTCAAACATACTCTAGATAAAAAATAATCATGTATAGCTTTGAGAGCCCAAAAAAGATAAGTAGCTCATCCTTTATTTCACATTCTTTTCCAAACCCTAGTTTCTTATTATCATTTTATTTCAAGTATAATGCATGGTTGAATGTTGATTTAATTACTCATTTCACTTTACTCAATTTTTTTTTTATTGGGTTAAAACCCCAGTAATCACAAAATCAATAAAAGATATTGGTCAACCCATGTTATTTATCGAACATAGTCAAACCCTAGCTTCTAATCCTAGGGATTTCCTTAGAAATTTTTGTATTCTTAGGGTTTTAAATTAAATTTATATTTCCATATATGTTGGACTTCATGTTAGCATTGATTTTTATTACTCCTCTTAATTTTTAGGAATTTTAATAATAATAATAAATAATCTCTCCCTCCCCAATGAGTTGATAAATTCACATGCATTCCTTATATTTTCCATAAATAATGGATAAATTATCAAATTTGTGCATTATATCCAAATGACAAACATGATCTGATATATGATGATGATGATGATGATGATGATGATGATGATGATGATGATGATGATTAATGTTTCCAGGATGGTTATGATGAATATTTTAATGCTCAAAATAATAAGAAAGATAGTGTAGATACATGTTCTTACCCTACTACTTCCATTGTATGTATACCAAATAAAGTATAAAATTTACCAATATAATTCCAAAGGAGTCTCTCATTGGTTATGTTTCATTCGATAATACTCGTAACTTGTCAAAAACATTTGCAACATCACTTTTCAAGATTGCATAAAATAAAGATAAGAAAGTTAAAATGGAATTTCATAAGTAAAATGAAATTTGTGCATCTAAGTATCCTAGTGAAAATAATGCTCCTTTATAATATGATAATGAGGTATCTAAATTAAAAAGTTCCAATGCATCTTCTATTCCCTTCTCTTTTGAAATAAAAAAATGAAAGTGATAATGCACATGATGATGTTTTGAATAAAGTTGAAAATGTATTTTTTCTTTATTATCCCTCCTTTACTTCAATTAAAATTTGTTCAATACCAAATATTGATAACAAAGATCATAATTGTATTCCTTTTTCAAATGATGATGTTTCAAATAAGGTATAAAATCTAGATCTCTCCTTTATTTACCTTTTCTACACAAAAGAATGTTCCAATTGCAAATGTTGATAATGAAAGTAAAGTTTGTACTCCTCTTGCATGTGATGATGTCTTAAATGATATTTTAAATCTAAATACATCTCCTACATCCTCTTCTATTGAAAATGAAAATATCATTACTTCCAATGTTGATTATACAAATTAAAGTGATTATGATCATGATGAAAATTGGAATAATGATGATTATTATACATATAATGAAGAGGAAACTAGATCTACTACATCTAGTATTATTTATTATTTACCTCCTCGCATGTTCATGATGATTTCATGTTACATGATAAATCACATAATAGTGTACTAAGTGAAAATGTTATTATCAATCATAATGATGTTCCTAGTTTTTTTTTTTTTTTAAACAAATTATGTAAGCATGTGGATTCTAGTAATGAACATAATAGTGTTATTCATTCTATTTAAATATAATTTCACGTTATTTTTCAAACTAATTATATACTAAATACAAATAAATATCCCAACCCACCATTCCCAAATAAAAATCCCTTCCTCCTCTTAACCCTCGAGAGGGTGATAGCTACTTTCCCTCTAACTAGGCCCACACTATCACTACTCCAAGGGGTAAGGTGGCCTATTCCATTTTACTAAATTAACTTAAGATAAATAATGTTCCAATGGATAATATTAATAACAAAATTAAATTATTAAATGATCCCTTTAAATATTTAAATATGCCTTCACAAGAAATTGTCTCTTTAATGCATGTTGTGGGTGCCTCACAACATAAAGTAGACCAACTTACATTGGAAATTAAGGCTTACTAATCTTGGGTTGATTCCAATGATATTCATGGCAACCCAATTCCATGTAATATCTTTCACATACCATTACCAAGGAATTTTAAAATACCAGCACTCTATAAGTTCAATGGAAGTGGTGATCCTTATTTTCATCTCAAAGCTTATAGGAAATCTATGAATAGATGCAATGATAATTTGATATTACTATAGTTATTTCCTAGGAGCCTAGAGGATGAGGCATTAAATTGGTTTCATCATTCAATACCTAGTGGCTCATTACATACATATGTTGAGTTAGAAGAGGTATTTCTTCAACACTTGATTCATAATAAAGAACCCAGAGTTACACATGAGTAGTGACCATAATTACAATATGTAAAGTAAGACAAAATTTATAATTGTATCTTATGGTTTAAGACATGTATGAAATAATTAGTCAATCAACCAACAAATTTGGAGACATAGTAAATTTTTTTTAGTGGTCTCATTTTCCATCTCATGGAATAATTGTTATATTATGTACATCACTCATTCCAACATCTTTGCTATGAAACTATTGCATTAAAAAAGAAATTAGGACTTATCAAGATTAATACAAAGGCATATTTTTTCTTGAGTTGTTACCATTAGAGTCATCCAATAGAAGAAACAAGGCAAAGTACTTAGCAAAGGGAAAGAATCAGTTCACAAATAAAATCCTACAATGAATAAATCACAATATACCAAGCAAGATCATATATGGTTTGATTCATCTAGAGATAGTCCTCATGGCATTCTCTTGACCCTATTAGATTGAAGGATTATTAAACTTCCTCCCAATCATTATCATCCACCATATCACTTGGACAAAGTAAAAAGTCAACCTTATTGCAACTATCATCACATTAATGGTCATTGAGATAATCATTATTATACACTCAGAGATTGAATTGAGTAGTGTGTCAATAGAGGAATTATCACATTTACAAAGGGGACATCTAGGTCTTCTTATCCACATTCACTTATATCCCATTCTACCATGACCGATTTATAACATTATTTATAAGAAATAATTGGTTTCTCATCATGTGACTACAAAGGTTTCTAGAGCACCCAATTATGACATATCAGTAGTACCATCCATTCAATAAAAATGGCAGCCAATACATAAAGATAAACCAACTTACAATATTATTGTGCCAAAAATAAATTAGAATCAATGAATAGTGATAGTGAGAATACTAATAAATATTTTTGTAAATGATTATACACATATTATTACTATAGTTATGCCCAGGGTAGTGTTATAAAAAGAGTACAATCATACAACATGATCATTATGATTCACAATTTTTATTGCCATCAAGGTGGATAGATAAATATTTTAGGCTCATATAGTTCCTGCATCATTCTTAGATAGATTTCATAATGCTACAATGTTAACATTATAACATAAGAAATTCAAATTAAAAACATATATCTTAAAGATTAAAAATTCCAACTCAATGCAATTATCACACAATGCAATATCTCAAAACATCTCAGACATATCGAAGAGTTTATACAAGGTGATAGGTAATACATCATATTGTGATTAGGGTATGGTCCATAGGACCCACATCATTAACATCATCTGTATCCCTTACCACAAGAGTCATAGAAATATAAACTTGAGAATCACCTCATATCCTAGAGTGTGACCTTGCTTTCCTCTCTTGATCCTCCTACACATCTATTTATTCCTTGGCATTTGCATGCTCCCATTGTAATTGCATATGCTCAACTAATATCCTAGGACCTAGATCACCCATTTGATATGTGTGGCATTTTTTGCCTCATAATTTGAAGATGAATCAATTTGATATAGTGGATGTCGATAGAGATAAAGTGTCTACTAGTAGTGAAAAAGGCACTTCATGAACTCCATGAAAGATGATTATGATATTATGATGTGTGGATGACTAAGATTCACAGATTTGGTCAAATCAAAATTCATAGATGGCCACCATTATTGATGAAAATTCAAGGAAATATAACAAAATTATTACTTTTTAGTTTTATCTTTGCTTTGATAATGGATATGGGATACAAGAATCTTTTGAAAATATATTTTTCTCTTTCTCTTTTTGTGCTTGCATTGATGAATTTGGTTTTGATTATTCTCCATATTTTATTAAGACCCTTGACTATATTTTAAGAGGGATGCCTTAATGTTTCTTGCATGTTGTTTTTAGATTTTAGGACTCGCCTCTAGTTGTGATCTAATATTGGTTCATATCTCCTACCAAAATCATTTATCTGCAATCAAATAAAAAAACATTGTATCGATACACAATCTATGATAAGGGAAACACAGTTCTCATTATAATTATTTACATAATGATAGGCACAAGGATAACGTGGAAACTAATTATATTTATTTATTTTCTAATAAGTTCATAATTATAAAGATATTTGTATTTATGTATATGTTTTTGTTACATATAATTGATTATATTTAATGAGTAAGCGTGCACTTAAATTTGAACATATAATCACTATGGATATAGATGTGTGTGTGTGTGTGTGTGTGTGTGTGTGTGTGTGTGTGTGTGTGTGTGTGTGTGTGTGCTGTGGAATACATTTCAGGAGAGATGCCATATTTGGGTAAGACCTAAGGAGGTATGGGTACCTCTTCTACCAAACTCACCTAGGACTCTCACCTACCTTTCCCCCTTCACCATGCTCAAATACTACACCTAATCAAAAGATAAAAATTCATTGTGTTTTACATATACTGACCAATGAAACCAACAAGACTAAAACTTTATGGCTCAGGCAATAACTAAGGTAAAAAAGAAGATCCAACATAATTCTAATAAAGACCATATTTAATTATAATTAAAATAAAAAATAAATTAAGTACAAGTTATAATAAAAAGCCTTAAATTTATTGCCATATAAGTTGGTGTTTATATTTAAAACCTGCTTTTTTAATTGATTAATTTATTTTTTTCCTAGTTCGTTGTTTGGGAAATTTCAAATCGCTAGCCACTATGATTTAAAGTTTCCATTAGATCCTAATTTTTATGATTTATGCCCTAATAATTTCATATATATAATAGATTTTTAGTTGTATATGTTGTAATCACAATATAATTTACTTTTCTAGAAATGTTAAACATAATGTTTAGTAATCAGTATAACTTCCCTGACACTATTAACTCATGTTCAGGTCCTAAATACTATGATGAATCTATTTTTATTTTCATACTAACTACAATTTGATTCCATATACCAATACAAATAATACACATAATGGGGAAATCATACCAAAGAAAAAAGGTGCATATAGTTATTATGATGGAGACATATTATACTAGTGCAAATAAAGCTGAGATTCATCTGTGGATGAAATATAAAACTGCCACATGTATCCCATCTATAGGTGAAACCTATATTAGTTTATTTATACATTTTTGTATGTACAAGGTGAAAATTTTAGATATGTAAACATAGGATTCTATCATAAATTCAAATTTTAAAGGCATTTAATGTCTATCTATTGAATATTATCAAAAACAAATAATAACATTGATAGTTATACGCTAAAACAACACAGAAGGGGCTTTGTCTTCACTGAAAAAATTGAAATCACAGGGGCAATTTCACTCCAAATCTTATGGAGACTACATCTTTTGCTATTCTTATTTATTAATCCTAACTTAACATTTAATAGGTCAAATTCTCTTTTACATAATGAATAAATTTATAAGTACATAACGAAGAAACTTACAAGAATAAATATCATGACAAAATAATAAAAAAGGGAAAATTTATGCTACAAAGTGATAATATTTATGGATAAATACAAAACTCTGCTACTTAATAAAAATTACTAATCAATCTAACTAAATGAAAAAATCTACTAGCACATCCACATATGTTTTCATGATTTTATCTTTGCCTCATGCACAACCATTAATAATAGCAAGAATAACATAGAGATTTGAATCATAAACTTATCTCTAGTTAGTCCATGGAAGGGAATGCATTAGACAAAACTATTATTGATTTTGAAGAAAAAAGGAAGTTGAATGTGAGTTATCCATCTCTATTGGTGTTGATTCCTCCTCTTGATAATTTTATCAAAAAATCACCTCCTCCCAGATGGGAGATAACATCATCATGTCATATTTTTAAGAATATTTATCATTTTAATGAAGATACCTACCTATCATACCATACTTATCATGGCATCTGCAAAATTATTATCTCATGGTACTTAGGGTTTACATTTTTGTGAGAGGGCATCTTCCAAAACATGCAACTTACCCATCCATGCTCACATTTCCATCTCCATATTTTGTCCAACATTGTCCTAATTAAAAACCACATTAATTTATTTAATTCTAACATGGTTTTCTCCAATCATTTTTCATGGCCAAAATTAACGAACAACTTACCATGTGGATATTTGTGTTACAATGCCCATTTTGTCCATGAGATTTGGGAGCATAGTGTCCCTTATTTATGAAATCTAGTAGTTGATTAGTCATGTCCATGCTTAACCACATACCAGACAATGCTTAATTATCCCTTCATGTTGTGCAAACTCCCTTTGCCATTTGACCACTTGCATGGTACATGTTGCAATAGAAAGAGTGTCATGCATTGGAATTTTCTATATTAATTTTGTAATGGTCATATAATATAATATTATGTAATTATAGTATTATACATAGCGACACTTTATATTTAAGAATATAAACCATTATTGTATTATATATAATAGAATATTATATTCAAGATATTATAGTACTATATTATTTAATTATAGTATAAATAATATATGAATGTAAATAATATATATAAATATTATATAATACAATATATTATTAATAATATATAATATATACTATATAATAACATATAGTATATTATAATATTATAAATAATTAATATTATATAATAATAAAATAGTAATGTGGGTATTTGTAAAGTAAAAGAGTGTAAATTTATAGTCGTATCACACTTGAAACTCATGACCGTTGACACATTTTACATTTTGTTCACAAAGAATTAACAAACAAGAATCTTATATTTTTTTTAAAGGTGGCAATGAAAAATGAGGTTGTGTGTTTCTTCATATAGTGTGGCAATACACTATGCAGGGAGGAAACATTTTTTTTACGATGAACTCGAGCAATAGTGAATTGGTAGCGTAGAGAAAGCCAACACAAAAAATACAAGTGGTGAAATATATCAAGGTGAGCTCGATGGTGATGATGAGAGGAAATGACATGGTATTTCAATGATAGAGTATGTTAGATATCCAATGGCTCTTTTAAAAAAACATAATGCATTATATGTCATTTTAGGTAAGTTTAAAACTATATTGACAAAAAAAATTGAATGAGGGTTCAAATCCCCACTTGTTTATACATGTTATGTCCTATTGTAATTTTAGTATGATCACTCACATCATAATCATACACAATTTGAACAAAAAGGATTTTGAAATGATTTTCTCAAACTATTTGACCTAACAAAACACTCTCAAACATATGGTCATCATGGAAATATATGGTTGAAAAAATATTTAAAGAGACGTTTGTGTTCATTGAGATAACACTTGTTTCAATCATATATTGAGTAGCTTATATAGTTTGGTGGAAGCTACATATTGCATTCACATATTTGACATGTCACTAAACTTTGCATGTGTATCTAGTCAGTATTTATAAAATCCATCACATGAAATGCCCTATTATGAACTTGAAAATGTGCAATGAAAGATACAAGGTAGAGTCATAAACTAATTTTTGTAGGTGTAATTATTTTCAATGCAACAAGTGATAGTAATCAACTCTCGTGATAGATTCGTACATCCTTGACAATAAAAAACTATCAATCAAAGATGTTGACTCTATGTAACATGTAAACCTTTTGAAATGGGTGAAGGACATGTAAAATCTTGAATTTGTTTATTATGACTAGGATTCATGCACTTATAAAATTATCTAATTCATGATTTATTTTTGTCAATTAAAAGAAAATTCGAGTATCAATGCATGCTAATGAATCTTATATGTAAATGATAATGATAGAGAAATTGTGCCTATGAACATAGGATATTAAAAAAGGGTTTCTAAGTCCTAGGTCTACCACTATGTCATTACTTAATCTCATGGAAGACATGGAATGATTTATATGTGATTTGAGAGTGGATTTTTGGTAGTGAATCATGTTATAATTCATATGGATCATATTTTGTAGGTAATTTAAGGTCTGATGTGTTGTGATTTGGGTGGAATAAGGCTTGACAATGGAAAACATTAAATTCATATTGTCTAAATGTGACATTATTTGCTACATACGTAACTTTATAATAGTAGGTCTCACTCATGAGATTTTGATTTAGACAAACTTGTAAGCTTTATTTCATGAAGATGAGCCATGTAATCTAAAGGATTAATGACATGGTACGGTCTTACATATGAGATTCCAAATACGACATTATTTGTTGCATACGTAACTTTAAAATGGTAGGTCTCATGCATGATATTTTGATTTAGACAAACATGTGAGCTTTATTGTATGAAGATGACCCCTGTACTCCAAAGGATTAATGACATGGTATGGTCTTCCATATGAGAGTCTTGAGGAATATGTATCTATAATTTATTTTGATTAACATTAAAATTTCCTACTTAATTGTAACAATGCATTTATATTGATACAAAGAATTGACATATGACAATTGATAGTTGGAGTCAAACCTTTGACAGGTAGAAGATTAAATTTGTTCACCATATGGATGAGCTAGCACACCACCCAATTGAGAAGAGCATGTTTTTGGATTTGAGTGGAATATTGCATTAGATTTATCTTTCCCAAAAATGACATTTCTTGTTACCTACATAACCTTGAAATATTACATCTCACTTATGAGCACTGAGTTCATTGAAACAAGTCTCCATGTCTGATGTGTTGGTGGAACTAATGATTCAATATGGTGACGTCCTACAGTCTATATTGTTTCTTTAATTTTTACATGTCACCAATATATCAATTTTTTTTATTCTTGAGAGCAAGTTTTAATTGAATCTAAGCAATTTTTGGAATGAGAATCTAGATAAATGCAATAATATTCAAGGGGAACTTTGAGAATATGCTAATGTTAGTCATAGTGTATCGACTGAGCTTAGATTTTCTCTATATTTGACATGATGCACCTATATAGAGAATATTGTTAAATAATGCATCACTACACAAATAAATAATCATTGAAATGGGGCCAACCAATAATAGGGTAAGTTATGATTCAACATTTCTCTAAGGACTTTGTGTTACAAAACTTATTTATTTTAATGTTCCTAATGTGCAAAAAAGATATTGAGGTCCCCTTAATTTTTAATTCCATTCATCTCTGTTACGAATATATTACCACCTAAAAATGAAAGATTACATCTCTTCTTGCCTTCCTAACACCATCAGGGCAACTGTAGTTTATATTGATATAGGGACAAAAGAAGCATGGGCATATAGGCCAAGGGCAAATGAATTATGAGATTGATTAAAATAATGGTGAATGTATGCCATCTAGAGGGATATTATTTTTGAAATATGTTTGAAAATCCTCAAGTATGAATTGTTGTAGTATGGTGTATAATGAATGTCAGCTCTCCTAACAATTATGGTTTTGAAATGTGAATAGCAAGACTTAGAGATGCAGAGGTACTTGCAAAAATTCAAAAAATGGTTGATGATCCATGTTTATATGTTAAGTATCATGTCAAAATAATTTTATATCCATCAGTTAAACTTTGTCATATCCATGAAAACTCAACAATATTGAATATATAGAGATTTAAAGCTATGTTGTAATGATTACTAAAAACATTGAAAATCATTTCTGGGGAATTTCCTTATTTTTGATCCCTAATAAAGTTGAAATTAAAATATATACTAACACAATCTATGCTCATATTTATTTATCCCTAATTTAATTTTTAAAAATAACACAATAAGATTTAGACATGGTCCTGGTCTAGCAATACAAAGATCAAAGAATTTCTAGTAACCCTATTCCTAATTATTAGTCCATATGGAAGATGATCTTAGCTCCATGTTGGGTTCGCAAAGTGAGAAGAACACATGATCATGAGTATAATAAGGTGAAGTGATAAAATAAAATTATTTCAAAATCATGGCCAATACTACTTTTGCTTCCAACAAGGCAAAATTTTGGCCCACACACATCGTTGGACCAAATCTAAAGGGCATGAATGCTATTGGATGCTTTTTTACCTTGGAAATTCCTTCACTAAACCACCCTAGGTTGAAATCATTGACATCATTTCCTCATAAAAAATTATCATGGCTTGTTGTGTAGAGATGGATTACAAAGATGGTTAGATCAAGCATTAGTCAAGAAACCAAGAAAAATGCATAAAGAACTAACAATTTAGGAAAACCTATTTAACAGGGTTTTCAAATGACAATTAAGATCAAATTAAATAAAATAAATACTAATTACCTTCCCATGAGCATCTCACCATCCAAGTACGGCTCTAAGCATGTTTTTCCCCTTGATTTGGAGTTCAAGACTTCAACAATGATGTAAAGCCAAGCTCATCACTATCTCAAGAACACCAAGTATAATCTAGGTTCATGATATGAATACCAATGTTATGAATATCAAATTAATCTATCCTATTATAAATAAAACACAATAATCAACTCAAAAAAAGGTTGTGAAGAGAATCTTGCATTATAAGTTTACACAAATTAAGGTTAAAAATGTGAGTGAGAGGCCTCATATTTATAGATTTTTCAAATTGATTAGGATCAACCATGACCATCCATCTCAAGATCAATATTTATGGCCATGAATTAATCCAATTATATAATTAAAATCCATAAATAGTGTCATAATGATTTGGGAGGAAGGGGCATTAACGAGGCATGTGAAGCCATAATCCTGATATTTGTTGCATTTATGGCTTATGGATGCTACCCAAAAAATGACCTCACTTAATGATGAAATTAATAAGAATCAATTTCTAATAAATAAATATTCAATAACTTCCATGGAATTCTTACTTAAGCTCATAATTTGATTTAATTTTTTGAAGTAAGATTAATCAATTTTAGTGCAATTCTTTGGAAATTGGTGCACTTCATTAATCAAACTAGTCAGAATGTCATATTACTGGGTCATAATTTTATTGGATAAGAATTAGAAGGTGATTCTATTTATGTACAGGCCAATATCCCATTTAGGACATTTTCGACACAAAATAATACATCAACGTGTCATGTTCTTCAAAATTAGAAAAATGAGTGATCCAGAGCATGAAAATGCATTTTCATCATTTTGACTTGAAATAATTTAATAAAAGTTAAAAAATCACCTAAAATGCATTACCCCATTTAGGGATATATTAGCCTAAATCGACACTTGTCTATGACAAGTTTGAACCATTTATCGTGTTTAAATGATTTTAGCCAAATTATGCATTTGAGTGTAGTTTGAGTAAGATTGACAATTTCAAACATAATGGTGTTAGACATTGGATGTCTACATATTACCCCTATTTGGGAAGGCATAGTGAGGCATTCAGATAAAGTAACATCATCTAAAATAATATATTTATCAAGAATAAATTGGAAAGAAATGACCCGTGATGGTGTTCAAATGATTTTAGCCCAAATTGTGCATTTGAGTGCAGTTCGAGTAAGATTTATAATTTCAAACATAATGGTGTTAGTCATTGGATGTCTACATATTACCCCTATTTGAGAAGGCATAGTGAGACATTCAAATGAAGCAACATATCTTAAAATAAAATATTTGTCAAGAAGAAATTGGAAATAAATGACCCATGATTCCCCCTCGAGAGGACATACAAATATGAAAGAGAAGGATGGACCCTCAAAAAGAGAAAGAAGGTGAGATTAACACGTCAAACAGATGACATCTAGATGAGATAATGCTTTTACGTGTTAATTTCATCAGTGATCAAAATATAGTTAAAATAAAATGGGCTAGTAAGATGGGGTGAATGGGAAGGATACAATCTAAAAAATAAGCAACACACTTTGAACACACCCAAAGCTAGGGTGCAAGTTGTGCACTTTGGAACTACTCAATCCTGAGACAAGTTGCACATTAAAATATTTACAGAATGAAGGAAAATGTTTACATGTCTTGAAATTAGAATAAAAGGAGAAGAGTGTCTCTAGAGAGAAGAAATAATAAGTGTTCTAGTAGAGCGAATTTGATCATGTGATCAATAATTCTACCCCTATAGGGCTGATTTGATTCAACAGTTGGTCCAAATGTTTTGCCCTTCTAAGGAAAATTGGTAAGAAATAAGAATGAAAGAGGTAAAAATAATAATGAAGATAGATGAGATAATCCAAGATACTTCATATATCCAAGTGCTTCCTACATAATCGAAGTGGACCTCAAGCCAATGTTGTTCACCCAGAAGTGGGAGAGAATGGAATGAGGAATGAAGAAAATTGACCATTGTTTAATTAGACTCATAATTTATGCTAAGAGATGCACGTCTTTCATAGTGTCAAGTGTGGGATAAGCCATAGTTACCTAATTTCATGGTTGTTCTTGAGATTTGTTCATCAGAGCTACATCAATGTTGAGACTTGATTCCAAAGCACAAAGTGCTTTCTATAGAAAAATAAAAATAGGCATCATAAGTATGAATAACTTATAATGACTTTGCATTGCAATTGTGCTGAGATGGTTCAAATGTGAATACCTTTAACTAAGGATAATGGTAAAAATGACCAAAACCAGAGTTACAGCTATTTACATTTAAACAAAAAATAAACAAAAAAAAATGCAAATGAACCCAAATTAAAATCAAAATATGAACAATCAAGATTCAAGTAGGAATAATAAAGTTTAAAAACAAATCAAGAACTACGTAAAAACATGAGATCAAGATAATAATAATCAATATCCATGTGGACCATAAAGATGTGCTTGAAAAACAAACAACAAGACCAAACAGGATCTCAAAAGAACAAATAAAGAAACAATAATCAAATAAACATGCACACAAAATAAATTGTTTTTGAGTTTTGGTGTTTTAAAAATGTTTTTGGAATTTTTTTTAAGTATCTAATCTTGATTGAGGATTAAGAGACATAAAACAGTCCAATTCATAAAATATCAAGGGGATTGCAAAGAGTGATCATGAAACGACAAGAACACACCAACTTAAAATGCTCATAAGACAATGAGAGTGTATGAAAATGGGGGACTGAGTTTACCTCAATGTGAATCAAGCACAACCTACACAATCCCATTAGGACCTTCAGTCATAGTAATTATTCAAACACAAAAGGTTATGAAAAACTGACCAAGTCACAACAAGTTCACAAATAAAGGCAAGCGACAATGCAAATGATAATGGTAATAACTAAATGATGCACCAATGCATAATAAAAAGTCATTGTACCTCATTTTCCCAGAGGTAGTTATAATTAGGAAATAACATCATAATTTTGATTTACCCAAAGGTAGCTATAATTAGGGGTATCAAATACAACACTGATTTTCCCATAGGTAGTTATAATCAGTGATACCAAATAAGATGATAGATGAAATATAACTTTCTAGGTCGAATGTCATACAATTTCTATAGACTATCATTCAACATGACATTCTATAACTATTGAAACTAGATTAGAATCCCATCGTGAAAAGTTTAAGAAGAACCAAAGGAACCAAGATCAAAATAAGGATGGCTAAGAAAAGCCTTAGTCAATCTCAAATACAATATTTATTTGCCCATAAGCAGTTATAATCAGTGATACCAAATAAGATGATAAGTGAAATATAACTTTCCAAATCGAATGTCATACTACTTCTATAGAATATCATTCAACATGACATTCTAGAACTATTGAAACTAAATCAGAATCCCCTCGTGAAAAGTTTGAGAAGAACCAAAGGAATCAAGATCAAAATAAGGATGGCTAAAAACAAGCCTTCGTCAATAGTAAAGACATGGTATAAAGAAAATGGTATAAGTAAAATGATCAAAAGATAATTGACTATAGTGTCAACAAAGTTCCCCTCAAGCAATGATTGTCTTACTTTGCTTTCAAAATGGTGAAAGCATGGTTTAGTTTGCTTGTAAAATGATAAGAGAATTTAAAATTAACAAATGCTCAAAAAATGGTGAGAGCATTCAAGCTTAAAAATTTCTCTCAAAATGATGAGAGCATGATGAATGTGGCTGAACTAACCTCAATCGAAATCGAGCCTTACTTACATAGTCTTGAAGAACCTCAAGTCAATGTAGTTCAAATAGCAAGAGAAAATATGACATAATGGTATAAAATGCCTGGAATAAAATGGTATATGGGGTTTCCCCCAAGAGAAAAGCCAAGGAAAATAGAAGGGTAAATGGAAAAATCAAAAATATTTTTGTTGCTCTTGCAAACATGGAGATGCCCATCTTAGTCAACATATGAGACAACTATAATAATCAATCATAAAGCTGCTACCCAATTCCCTTTCAGAAAAGCTACTCTGTCAACAACATGTTGCTGATCCAGATCTCAATAATGTGTTTGTGATCTTCTTTGATCATTGATTTTGATTCCTTCAAAAGTTGAGACAATATTTCTTTATATCCTTTGAAAAGGAAAGTGTGGCCCAGGATAGTAAATAATGTTAGGCATAGGATAAATGATATAAATGGGTAATGAATAGGTGGATGATAATGGAGTGTATAATGAATGGGAAAAAAATGAAGATCAAGATTTTTATGTAAACACAATGTTGTTGATTCTGTATTTGACATAATTTTAGTTGTGGTAGGGCTGATGACCTCTGAATATGCTCTTGATTGGACCACCATATTTATTTTTTGTTTGATCCTGAGAGTAGCTACTATTTGATTATGATGTAGATCGAAAGCTATTTTGATTCGATCTTGAATAATGTATTCATCAAGCAGTGAAAAAAAAAATTCTCAGCTATTGGTGCCTCGATGAGGTTTTCACCAATGAATTTGTTTTGACTAGCCCATAGTGCCTCGGGGATGGTTTCACGAAGAGATGTTAACATTTGAATATGATTGTCTTCTAGTTCCTTCAAAAAGGTTTCACTAAAATATGTTGAGTTTAAACTTTGATAATCCCTTAGTGCCTTCAAAAAGGTTTCATTAGGAGAGTGTTCTTTTGATGAATGAATTTGGTCTTGGCCTCCCTAAGATTTTACAAATGGTATATCACCATGGATGCAGTTCAATAAAAGTGTGATTTTTTGGGTACTAATCAATGTTTTTGGGAGGTGGAATGTCAATATAATGGCTATGTTAGGTAGGGATAATGGTATGATGAAAGGTAATACAATCCTCATAGAAGATATTAGGACAAGCTATATCAATGTTGAAATAATCATCCTTAAAAACTGTAGAAGGATCACAAATATATTAAAATTGATCCATCAGGCAATTTTAATAGATATTATAATAGCCACGACTATGCTTTGTTTCTAAAGTTGAGTCTAAGTCAAATGAATCTAAATTTGATGTTGAGGATACTAGTGATTCTACTTTTGATGCTAAATCTAATGTTAGTTCAAAAAGGGAACTTGACTCTAATGTTGTTTCTTCATTTGATGTGGTTGTTTCTAGAATGATGTTATATTGAATGCTTGGTATCAAACAAGTAATGACTTGTGATGACATAATGGGCTCAATAAAAAGTGATTCATCTAGGAAGGATTCAACATAGACTAGCTTGTCTAAGTGAATCCCATCAAAGAGAGGGAACTACTCAAGGGATGACTCTATAGAATCTTGTCTATCAAAAGGAGACTCCTCAAAAAGTGGAAAATGATCAAGAGACAACTCTTCATAGATTGGATTTTTAAGGAGATGAGGATCTTTAAAAATAGTAAAAATATGCATGGGTAACTCATCATAGGTTGACTCATCACAAATGGGTGTTTCAACAATAACATCATGGATTTGGTTCACAATTGGTTATAAAATAACAACTTTGAACACATTTTAGTCCTCATAAGATGCCTCTTGAAGAGGTAATGGTTGTTGTTGAGGTTCATAGATCGACATGGAATTTATAAAGTGGGGAACAATTGGTTCAACGTGAGCAATGATTTGTGGTTTAATAATCTAATCTCTAAAAATTAGACTATTGAAGATGGGATCAACAAAATTTGGTTCATCATATTGAAGTTCTTCAATAATAAGATTAATAAATACAAGTGATGGGCCTATAATGGTAATGACTGGACACTACTTAGTTTGGTTGCTCATGCAAACCAAAGGAGGATGTCCTAAAATGGTAACCTTTGCACATTGTGGAGCTTGATTTCTCGCACAAAATAAATGAGCATAGACTAAAATGGTAACCTTCGCACATTGTGAATCTTGATCGTTCACACAATCTGAAGGAGGATAACCTAGAAAGGTGACCTTGGAGCGCAGTGCCCAAATCGAAGGGGGATATCCTAAAATAGTAACCATCTATCATAGTGCACAAAATGAAGGGCAAAGATGGGGATGACACACAAAAATCAACATGCATTGGATTAGTATTCAAAAAATAAGCTCAAAGAGGGAGACATACTCAAACAAGAGGGAGTGTTCATGTCCACCATAACAATTCTCTACCTCACAAATAGTGCCATAAGAGACCCTATTGTGAGTATACCTTAGCATCATGTCCAGAAGATTTGTTCTATATGCTTACCAAGATTTGGACTATGTTTTTCAAACATTAACAAGGTATGGATTTTGATCTTTTCTAAATAAATGAAAAGGTAACAAAGAGACTATGATAAGAAAGGAGGTGGTGTAGTACCACACAATTAGAAAAATATGTTCATAAAATTACTCAACCTTGGTTAGGGTTGAAATCATATCAATTAGAAGAGGGTATGATAACTCAAAAACTTAGAGTGTAACTAGTACACTAAAATATAGGTTTTTGAGATACGTCAATGCCTTTAAAGCTAGTTCAACTTCAACAAGTTGTTACTAGGAAACTAGAAGAAATCCCTTCAGATTAGGAAGGTGACAATGCAAACTAGGATACTCAAGATGTGAAAACACGCAAAAATTCCTAAATATAAAAATAGACCCAAATGGACAACACAATGTTGCCATATGGTAATAGGAAGTAGAATAAAATGTGTTCTAGAAATTAGATTTTGAGTGAGACACTTGATGACGTAAGTTCACAATGATCAAATGATAACAATTCTATAAATGGCCTTCAATCCAAATGGGAAATTTAACCCAAGTTACTCATGTCAAGCGTAAATGGTAAAACCAATTAACACGGTACCCTAGTAACTTAGAAAGGTGAAATTCTGAAATTAAATTATCAAGGGAGGACTTAAATATGTTTGAAAAGTGGTTTAGATTCAAATGGGCAGCATAATTACACTATTTAGACAATACAACCATAATGTTTAAGATGAGGTTTTGAACAAGGCAAAGATTGATTTAGATTTGACCAGCATAGTGTCTCTTTATTCAAAAAATGGTGGACAATGTGTTTGGTTATGATGTGTGTTTATGATCAAGTTTTGACTCAAATCAATGACCAAGTAAGCAAATACTAAAAGACCAAATACAACTAAGTAATCTGTGCTAAGCCCTAAACTGACAAGGTTGCTTTGTATTGTTAAAATCCATTTTTATAAGTGCACTTATGAGGAATTAAATTTCTCATCCATAATAAAAGTGCATTAGACAATACGATGACATGAACCTTCTAGCACACCCTACATCAACAATACTCCACGACAAGTGGGGTTGTCTAAAACTTACAATTTACGATCATCTAAAGGGTCCCAAGTGTGGATAACACAAGGAATACAACATATCAATTGGATCCACATTGATTGACTTGTTGTGAAAAGGTCTTTTCCTTTTCACAACCACTACACAATCAATTGGTTATTGTAGTATGATGTCCTGATTGATCATACATTATGGGTCAGCGTGCCACTAGCGAAGATGGCTTAACTACTCAAACCACCATCCCAATAGGGTGATCCTAATTTATATGCCCCCTATGGAGTGGGGTTGAAGTCAATGCTGAGAGATGAAGCCTCAGGTCAAAGATTCCCTAAAGAACTCATGAAGAGGCAATGACCTCCCTTCCACATTCCAATTACATGAAATAAAATGATCTAAGTGAAGTATTTAGTGTTTGTTTTTAGATCACCCAAACCATATGGATTTTGGGGAGAGCCTAGACAACTTCCTTTCCATGCCTTAGACAAAGTCACAATCACAATGAAAAGGCATTTTTAGTCACCTAAGTTCCCTATAGTGAACGGGGGGAGAGCATACATGCAAAATTATTCTTGATCAAACAATCTAACAAGCAATAGATGATTTTCATAAAACATTTCCTAATTTTGAACAAATGAGTGAATACTTCAGTCACATTGCTCATTGAAATACTGAGTTAAACACGATTGGAAATGAAAACCAAAAAGGATCATTTTCAACTTATTGTTATGATTGAAAGTAACATCCCGTCTACATATAAGACTTTCAAAGACTCTACTAAGAGATCCATAGAGCTTCATCCTAGTGCCCTCAAACAAACCCTTGAACAGTTTCCTAAATTTAATAGGTTTCCTCATGATGGTAAAAGAAATTGGATATCGCTCAATTATTTGAAGGTATTAATAAGGGTAATAGGTTTCCTTGTGATGGTAAGAGAAACTGAAATAACTCTAATAAATTCTATGGTAAATAATATGATGAATGTGGTAAAATGAATATTAATTCATCTAGCAAAAATTTTAGAAATGATAATGCAGAAAAAAGGTTTAATTGATTTGTTTAGAATTTTAGAAATGATAATGTGAGAGAAATCCTATGGTTTAGGTAGGAATACTATGACCAAGTGTGAAGCTCTACCTATGGTATATAAAAAATTGAGGCATTTAATAATTCATGGCTGTAGCTTAAAATGAAACAACCAGAAAACCACATACCAAACAACATCACACACAACAGTGCCCAAATGCAAATAGCACATTCAAGCATAGGATGGCAGCAACAAACCCTCAAACCGTGACACTATTTCTCCGCCCTTTCCTCTATTCTGTAAACCCCTATTCATTCGAATCAACGTTAAACAAAATTTCAAAAAATAACATAAATAAATGGGACACACAATCGCTGCAACAAATCTATAGGAAATAGTGCCATCTACCAATGGCAAACATGTACTGGCTACTCCAGTCCTCCCTAACCACCTGCTTTCTCTTTGTCGTTGTCTTAGCAAAACCTGAAACATATAAAATACAAATGCGTCTCATTGGTCTGAACAAAACAAATTATTTCTAGTTACTGCTAATTGAGGAAATATTTTTAAATTGCCTCAGTGTCTATAGAGTTATGAAAATGGAAACCACATACATAGATAAGTTGTTGCGACTGGTCATAGATAGGAAGCAGGTTCAAAATAAACACCTTCGAGGAAATCAATAGTACCTGTCGGTAGTAATAAAGAATGTGCATATAATTGTTATGTTGGAGGCATATAATATAGTGCAAATAAAGTTGAAATTCATCTGTGGATGAAATATAAAACTGCCACATGTATCCCATCGACAAGTGAAACCTATTTTAGTTTATTTATACATTTTTGCATGTACAAGGTGAAACCTGTACAGGTGTAAACATAGGCATTGTGTCATAAATTTTATTTTGAAAGGCATTAAATGTTTATCTATTGAATATTCTAAAAACAAATAATAACATTGATAGTTATATGTTGCAACAATACAGAATGGACTTCATCTTCACTGAAAAACATGAAATCATAGAGGTAATTTCATTTCAAATTTTATGGAGTCTATGTCTCCTGATATTCTTATTTATTAATCCTAACTCAACATTTAACAGGGTTAATTCTGCCTTACATAATGAAGAAACTTATAAACACATAATTGAGAAGCTTACACTTAAAAATCTCATGATAAGAAAGGACAAATTTCTTCTACAAAATAATAATATCTATGGACAAATCGAAAACTCTATTGCTACATACAAATTACTAACCAGTATAAATAAACAACAAAAACTACTAGCACGTCCATATATATTTTCATGATTTTAAGTTTGCCTCATGCACAATGATTAATAGTAACAATAATAGCATAGAGATTAGAATCATAAACTTCTCTATGGTTAGAACCACGAAAGGGAATGCATTGGACAAAACTATTACTAATTTTGAACGAAAAAGGAAGTTAAACATGAGTTATCCATCTCTTATGGTGTTGATTCTTCCTCCTGACAATTTTATGCAAAAATACCTCCTCCTAGATGGGAGATAACATCATCATGTCATAGTTTTAAGAATATTCATCATCTGAATGAAAATACCTACACATATATGCCATGAAAATATCGGACAATGCTTAGTGCTACCTTCATGTTACACAAACTCCCTCTACCATCTGACTACTTGCATGGTACATGTTGCAATAAAATGAATATATCCAATGGAATTTGATATATTAATTTTTTAATGGTGATATAATATAATATAATATTATGTAATTATAGTATTATACATAACGATAATTATATTTAAGAATATAAACCATTATTATATTACATATAATAGAATATACTATTTAATTATAATATAAATAATAATATATGAATATAAATGATATAAATAATATATATATAAATATTATATAATATAATATATTATTAATAATATATAATAGTATATAGTATATTATAATATTATATATAACTAATATTATATAATAATATAATAGTAAAGTGGGTATTTATAAAGTAAAAGAGTGTAAATGTGCACTTGTATCACATTCGAAATTCATGACCATTGACCCATTTCACATTTTATTCACAAAGAATTGAGAAAAAGAATCTAATACTTTTTGTGAAGATGGCAATGAAAAACGATGTTGTGTGTTTCTTCATATAGTGTGGCAATGCACTATGTAAGGAGCAAACCTTTTTTCTTATGATGAATTGGAGTAATGACAAATTGGTGGGGAAGAGAAAGCTCACATAGAAAATGCAAGTGGTGAAAGATATCAAGGTTAGCTCGATGGTGATGATGAGGGACAATGACATGGTATTTCAATGATAGAGTATGTTAGATATCAAACAAGTCTTTTAAAAACACATAATACATGATGTGTCAATTTAGGCAAGTCTAAAACTATATTGACAAAAAAAAATCGAATGACGGTTCAAATGCCCACTAGTTTATATATGTTATCTCCTAATATAATGGCAATGTGATTACTCACAATATAATCATGTACAATTTGAACAAAAAGGATTTTGAAATGACTTTCTCAAACTCTTTGACCCAACAAAACACTCTCAAACATATGGTCATCATGGAAATATATGGTTGAAAAAAATCTTAAAAGAGACATTTGTGTTCATTGCTTAAACAGTTTGGTGGAAGATACATATTGCATTCACATATGTGACAAGTCGTTAAACTTAGCATGTGTGTCTAGTCAGGATTCATCAAATCCATCACATGAAATTCCCTATTATGAACTTGAAAATGTGCAATGAAAGATACAAGGTAGAAGCATAAACTAATCTTTATAGGTGTAATTAATGTCAATGGAACAAGTGATAGTAATTAGCTCTTGTGACACATTCATCTATCCTTGACAATAGAAAACTACCAATCAAAGATGTCAACTACATGTAAGATGTGACCCCTTTATACTGGGTGAAGGACATGTGTAAAGTCTTGAATTTGTTTATTATGACTAAGATTCATGCACTTACGAAATGATCTAATTCATGATTTTTTTTTGTCAATTAAAGGAAAAGTCGAGTATCAATGCATGTTAATGAATCTAAGATGTAAATGATAATGATAAACAAATTTTTCCTAGGAACATAGGAGATTGCAAAAAGAGTTTCAAGTCCTAGGTCTACCAATATGTCATTAATTAATCTCATGGAGGACATATAGAATGATTTATATGTGATTTGAGAGTGGCTTGTTGGTAGTGAATCATGTTGTAAGTCATATGAATCATATTATGTAAGTGATTTAAGGTCCGATGTTTTGGGCTTTGGGTAGAATAAGCCCTGATAATAGAAAACAGTAAATTCATATATTTCAGATGCAACATTGTTTGCTACATACATAACTTTAAAATCCTCCAGTATGAATATCTACAATATGGTGTATAATGAATGTCAGCTCTCCTGACAATTATGGTTTTGAAATGTGAATAACAAGACTAGAGATGCAAGGGTACTTGAACAAATTCAAAAAATGGTTGATGATCCATGTTTAGATGTTGAGGATCATATCAAAACAATTTTATATCCAGAAAGTAATCTTTATCATATCCACGAAAACTCAACAGTCTAGAATATATCTAGCTTTGAAGCTATGCCATAATGATCATTGAAAACATTGAAAAACATTTTTAGGGAGTTTCCTTCTTTCTTATCACTAATCAAGTTGAAAGTAAACTATCGACTGACATAAGCTATGCTCATATTTAGTTATTTCGTTCTAAATCCAATCTCAGGGGGTCTAATACTAAAATGTTATATGCTATTTTTCTAGACTTACAATCCACATAAAATAATTAAAATATATTTATTTTTAATTATTTAAAATAACATAATTCAATTTATTAAAATAACACGATAAGATATAGCAATACCAAGATCGAGGAATTTCTAGCAACCTTGTTCCCAGTTATTAGTCCATATGGAGGATGATCTGAGCTCCATGTTGGGGTCGCACAGTGAGTAAGAACACAGGAGCATGAGTATAAGAAGGTGAAGTGACAAAAGAAAATTGTTGCAGAATCATGGCCAACACTACTTTTGCTTCCAACAAGGCAAAATTTTGACCCACACACATAGTTGGACCAAATCCAAAGGGCATGAATGCTATTGGATGCTTTGTTGCCTTTGCGATTCCTTCACTAAACCGCCCTAGGTTGAAATCATTGACATCATTTCCCCACAAAACAGGATCATGGTGCATTGCAAGGATAGGAAGATCAAGTTGAATGCCTGCAGGATTTGAAAGCCTTCTGAGCTTCATTGACTCGTATGCTTGCTGTCGTAGAAACACTGCAAGTGGATAAAGTCTCAAGGCTTCATTTATGATCATTTCCACCAACAAAACATTCATACAATATTTTATTTGATGAACCTAAAATTATGGTTTTGAATTCGAATCCCAGTGATTATTATTATTCTAAAAATTGGGTATCACTTCTATCCATGAATTGGTGGGTGTCAAATCTCCATCATAAATATGGAACAAAGGCTGAGTTTGCGCTCAACCCATCGAACCTTATAAAAAAATAACTGGGTGTCTATGCTTTTTGTTCCTTTTCTTATACCAATTGCTTAACCACTTAAAATGTTTTAGTTTCAGCGCTGTAAGGATCATTTAACACAAACACTATATCTGCAATTGAATTATGTATTTAAAATTTACAATAACTGAATCTAAGGTTCTCTAAGAATGTCAGATACAAGGAAAAGTAGATAGATTTTAGTCAAATTTAGGCAGCGGAAAATGGTCATTACTGTATAAAATTACAAAATATTTTAGATATTTACAAGGAAATTTAGGTCTATGTGAGATTGTCCCTAAAATTTTGAGGCGGCTTATTGTGTCTGCATTTGGATAACTGTTTTTCCCGCATACTTCCAGCACCTCTCTGCTACCTTGCTCTTGCCAGTCTTGATGCATGCCCAACAATATTATGGTCCATGTCAGGAGGGCTGATGTTGTTTCGTGACCGGCAAAGTAGAAAGGCTTACATTCATCAATGATTTCCTCTGTTGTTAGGCTTGCATTACTTTTTAGATTTCCTCCCACCTGTTCCTTGTTCTCAGACATCATTAAACCAAGCAGATCAGTACCGTAGCTGCCTGATTTTTCTATTCCAGCAGTCTTTTCCCTGGCATCTATAACCTGTCTTAAGGATGATCTTATTCCTTTCTCCAAATTCCAACGTTGCCTATTCTTTGTAGTAGGCAGAAACCTGTTGAGAAGCCACTCTCACACATTACATGCAAATGTGAGGAACCAAAAGAAGTTATAAATTACGCATGCTACAGAATATGAATTAACCTTTCTGAAATATACAGCCCTTTTGTCTTATTGAAAAAAGTGTTTTCATAGAATTAAAATTCCTCCAACTAAACGCAGTGAAAAAATCAAGAACACTACCAAATGGACATAATTCTTAAAGGCCATTAAGGTATTTTGGCTGTGAAGAGATGATTAAATAATAAGTGACACTCCAAACTACTCTTGAGAAAAATATTGGAAAGCCTCTATAACCACTATTTCAGAAAAACACACCAGAGACAGATATATGTGCCCAGTGCCTACTCAAATCACAATAACATTTTTTTGGTGATTTAAGATTGATAAATTGTATTACTACAAAAATCAAATTTGTCACCTGAATCCTGGAATATAAAGAACAACACTGCGGAATAATTCAACTGTAAGATCCATCTGTTTGGCCTGCATAGTGAATATATGCTTTCCCTCTGCATAACTGCTACCAAATGCTGTGCGGGCAATAATATCTGCTGTCAGATCTTGGAACTGCTTGAGCACCTCAAGTTCTGATGCACCTGACAACACCGATTTCCTCCATCCGTCCAACATATTGGCACTACTTTTCACAATTGTTGGAATCATACATTGTAATAATAGTACTAGTATAATCAACATATACAAGTTTGCAGTTTTACAGGCCATTTCCTCCTATGTAATTCTGATTATAAATTTCTAAATAGAAAAGCACTTGACAAAGTAGAACAAAAGTTAAAACTATAATATGGTCTTTAAGTTATTTTACCAGTACGAACTTTGAAAGATTTCTCTTCCCCCAATCAACAAATTCAATTTATCTATTAGACCAATGTGGTCGTTATTCAGGATATAAACACAAACATTATTTGCCTTACCTTCAAGAGATCCATGCGAAAAGCAGGATTGATGATTCTTCTGTGCTGGGCCCATTTTTCACCTGTCAACCACGTAAGAGCCTGTCCAGCCAGTTGTGTTATAAGAGGATTAGACTTAACCCTTCCATAGTTTCCAGATTTGTCAGACATTATCTCCTTAATAAGCTCAGGGTGGGGATGTTAGAAACTCAAGTTAGTTAGAGATAATTTCTCCCACCTCCACTCATGCATGCACGCTGTTAAGCATCAGTTAGTAAACTGACAGTTAGGATTGAGTTAGTTAACAATCAGTTAGATAGGAGTTTGTTTGAACAAGCAGTTAGTCAAGTAGTTGAAGTTAATTATAAATGAGTCTATTTTCAGTTATTGTTTGGATTTTAATTCTATTTAAAGACGCTTGGGCGCACAATGTAATCAAGGGAAAAAGAAGATGAATAAAAATTGTGTTTTTCAAGATTACAGTAGCTTTCTGAGTTCCAGGGAAACAGCTCTAGTTTTCTTGTTTATTTTTCTATTCATATTCCCTTCAAATTGGTATCAGAGCCAGCCAAAAAAAAATTAAAAGAAAAAAAAAAAAAAAAGAGCAAGGCAAGTCTGAAGTGCAGCCAAAAGAGCAGATCGCAGCCAAGAAGAGCCAGCCTAGAAGCGCGACCCAGCAAGAAGGAGCAGATTGCAGGTTTGAACTCTAGCGCAGTCATACTTCAAACTTGTAAAGTGCAGCAAAGGAAATTTGGAGTCAGAGAAGCCAACGTAGAGGAAGTGGCCAGCGCAGCAGTCGCCGACCCGTCCCAAAGGAGACGCAGTTAGCAGTCAGTTTCTTGTAAAACAAAGTCTGATTTTCGCAAAAGTCCAGCAGTCAAGTGCAGTCAACCTCCAGAAAATCACCCAGTCAGCAGTTCGCAGGGTTAGGAGCACAGCCAACCAACAAAGAAGAGCAGTTAGATAGGAAGAGCGCAGGCCGACAACCAAGCGCAAGTTTTCTGCTTGAAGGAGACAAGCAGACCGTTAAAAAAAAAAAAAAAAAATTGGAAGCCGCAGTCAGCAGGTTGACACGCATTTAGCAGTCAACGCAAAAATAGAAGCGCTGAAGTTAATTTGGCAAGTAAATAGCAGAAGTCAAAAGCGCCTTGTTTTTGAAAGAGCGCTCAGCAGGTTTGGTAACCAAAACAAAAAAAAAATCTGATCGGTCAAAGAAAGGGGCAGTCATCCCAATATTTTTTTATCATTATTATTTCTTCAGTATTTTTTTGTTATCATTGACTCGCAGCAGTTAAAGAAGAGCCAGCAGGTTAAGGATGCTTAGTCATCATCTTAAGAAGCGTGCAGGAAGCCGTGAAGGCAGAACGTGTAAAAAATAGCAGCATATAACAGTATTTCACAGCCTCAAATTCTCGTTTTCGATGGTAAGAATTACAATTTTTGGGCAATTAAGATGAGAACTTTATTTTGCTCACAAGATGTATGGGATTTGGTAAAAAGTGGTTTTGTAGAACCGCAGGATGAGGCAGCCCATCTGGGGTTAAATCAAGCACAAAAGGACCACCTTAAAGAGAACAGAAAGAAAGATGCAAAATCCTTATTTATAATCCAACAGGGATTGGATGAATCGATATTCTCTAGAGTTGCAGCAGCAACGAAATCCAGAGAGGCATGGAAAACCCTGGAGACTACCTATAGAGGTAATACGAAGGTAAAAATTGTTAAATTGCAATCTCTAAGGAGAACTTTTAAAAATTTACAAATGAATGAATCAGAATCAATAGATCAGTTTATGAGTCAAGTTTTGAATATAGTGAACCAAATTAGATCTAATGGAGAAACTATCACAGATCAGAAGATCATAGAAAAAGTACTCAAATGTTTACCCAGTAAGTTCGATGCTATAGTTGTAGCTATTGAAGAAACCAAAGATTTAGAACAATTATCTATAGATGAATTAATGGGTTCTTTGTTAACACATGAATCCAGAATGAATAGGAATAACTCTTCTCTTGAGAATGCATTCAAGTCACAGGTATCAGTTGGCAGAGGAAGAGGAAGAGCCAGGTCAAGCTTCAAAGGAAGAGGCAGAGGCAGATATGGAAAGAACAATTCAGATGAAGGTGAGAACAGTAATCAAACCTACAGTAGTAGAGGAAACTACAGTAACAGAGGACGTGGTCACAACCACTCATAGCAAGGTTCTCAAAGGTTTGATAAATCTAATGTTCAATGTTATTACTGCAAGAAATATGGTCATTATGCTAGTGACTGCAGAAATAAACCAAGATATGTGTACAAGCAGAATGCTAATTACACAAGTGAATCTAGTTCTAAGCCTAGAAGCATGTTTCTTACTTGTAATGTTACTCAAGAAAAAGCTAAAGATATTTGGTTTTTAGATAGTGGATGCAGTAATCATATGATAGGAAATAAAATTTTTTTTGCTAGTCTTGATGATTCTGTAAGATCAGAAGTGAAATTAGGAAATGATATCACAGTAGATATCATGGGTAAAGGTGTCATAAATGTTTTGGCCAAGAATGGTGAAAGAAGGTTTATACCTGATGTTTATTTTGTACCTAGACTAAAACATAATCTTTTAAGTGTTGGTCAGTTAGTACAAAAAGGTTACAGAGTATCCTTTATGGATAATGTCTGCACAATATTGGACAAGGTTCCAAGTGACAGGTTGATAGAAAAAGTGGAGATGACTAAGAATCGCATGTTCCCACTTCACATTCAGTGCATCTAGGGAGAATAAGAAGCACACTTCAAATCCATACAGCTAGACCAATCATGGTTATGGCACTTAAGGTATGGACATTTACATTTTGGTGCTTTAAATTTGTTATAGAAGAAAAATATGGTGAAGGGTTTACCACCAATAAAACAGCCAGAAAGTTCATGTGATAGTTGTATTCTGGCAAAACAGCATAGAGAGAGTTTTCCAGTAGGAGGCTCATATAGAGCTAAGGTAATATTAGAGTTAGTCCATAGTGATTTATGTGGACCAATGTAAACTCCATCATTTGGAGGTAGTACTTATTTTCTAACCTTCATTGATGACTTTAGCAGAAAGACTTGGATCTACTTTCTCAAAAACAAATCTGAATCATTTGGAAATTTTAAAGAATTCAAGGCAATGGTTGAAAAGTAGAGTGGCCGATATATCAAGGTACTCAAATCTGATAGAGGAGGTGAATATATGTCTAATCAATTTCAATATTTTTGCAGATATCATGGAATCAAAAGATAGTTGACTACAAGGTACACACCACAGTAGAATGGTGTAGCAGAAAGAAAGAACAAAACAATCATAGAAATGGCAAGAAGCATGTTGAAAGCTAAACACTTGTCAAATGAATATTGGGCAGAAGCAGTAGCATGTGCAGTGTATATTCTGAACAAAAGCCCAACAAAGAGTGTCAAAGATCGAATTTCACAAGAAACATGGAGTGGTAAGAAATATAGTGTATATCATTTCAAAATTTTTGGTTGTGTTGCATATTCTCTTATACCATCTAAATTGAGAAAGAAACTTGATGATAGAGGTGAGAAATGCATTTTTATTGGCTATAGTGAAGAGTCAAAAGCTTATAAGTTGTATAACCCAATTTCAAAGCAAGTAATTATTAGCAGGGATGTTGAATTTAAGGAAGAAGAAGAATGGGATGGTAGCACCATCACAGTTAGGGCACCAATTCCACAGGATTAAGAAGTTTCTGAAGAACAAAATTTGCAAGGTGGACAATCCTCTCCACAAGCAGGCACAAGCACTCCAGTAAGAACACCAAGAAGGTTTGAACAAGGTGAATCATCTAGTCATGCATGTCACCCTACTCCAAATTCACAAGTAAGTGATGAATCAGATCCAACTCTTGCTACTTTAAGAGCAAGATTTAAAGGTAAGAAAATGAGAAGTTTGAATGAGATTTATAATCAAGAAGAAGAAAAATTAGATTTGGTTTCAAATTTTGCTCTTTTCACTCATGACCCTATGTATTATGAAGAAGCAGTTAAAGAGGAACATTGGCTAAAAGCAATGGATGAAGAGTTGAATGCTATTGAAAGAAATCAAACATGGGATCTAACTAGTCTACCTGAAGGTAAGGATTGTATTGGATTTAAATGGGTTTATAAGACTAAATTTGATGCAGATGGAAATGTTGAAAAGCACAAGGCAAGGTTAGTTGCAAAAGGTTTTGAACAAGAACATGGAGTTGACTATAATGAAACATTTGCACCAGTTGCTAGACTAGATACGGTAAGAATGGTATTATCCATAGCTGCTCAAAATAATTAGTATGTATATCAAATGGATGTAAAATCAGCTTTTTTGAATGGATTTCTAGATGAAGAAGTATATGTGAAACAGCCCACAGGTTATGAAGTTCAAGGACATGAAAAAGTTTATAGATTGAAGAAAGCTCTTTATGGTCTCAAACAAGCACCAAGAGCATGGTATAGTAGGATTGATTCTTATATGATAAGCAAAGGATTCAACAGAAGCGATAGTGAGCCTACTTTGTACACAAAAATCAGCAAAGAAGGTCAAATTTTAATTGTATGTTTATATGTTGATGATTTGATTTTTACTGAAAATTTGTTTGTAGACACTTTTAAATCAGCAATGAAGAAAGAATTTGAAATGACAGATTTGGGATTAACGAAGTATTTTTTGGGAATAGAAGATGAACAATCAGAGAAAGGAATTCTTATCTGTCAAACTAAGTATGCAAAGATTGTGTTAAAGAGATTTAGGATTCTAAATTGTAAACCAGCACCTACACCAATTGCTACTGGGACTAAACTTAGCAAAGAAGACCAAGGGTCTAATGTTGATTCCACAACATTCAAAAGGCTAGTTGGAATTTTGATGTATCTTACAGCTACTAGACCAGATATCAGTTATGGGGTTAGTTTAATCTCAAGATTCATGGAGTCACCAAAAGACTCACATTGGCAAGTTGGAAAAAAGATATTAAGATATGTGGCAGGAACTATAGAATATGAAATTTTATATTCCACATCTAACGATTTTAGTTTGATTGGTTTTACATATAGTGATTTTGCAGGTAGTGTTGATGATAGGAAGAGTACTTCTAGACATGCCTTTATTTTAGGCACAGGTGTGGTCACATGGGCATCCAAAAAGCAACCTATAGTGACACTTTCATCAGCTGAAGCAGAGTATGTTGTAGCCACATCAGCAGCATGTCAAGCAACATGGATGAGAAGAATATTGAAAGATTTATTACAGGCACAGAAAGAGTCAACACCAATCTTCTGTGATAACAAATCAGCAATCGCTTTATCAAAAAATCATGTGTTTCACAAGAGGAGCAAGCACATAGATACAAGATTTCACTTTATCAGAGAATTAGTGAACAATGGAGAAATCCATCTGGATTTTTGTAGATCTGAAGATCAACTAGCAGATATATTTACAAAGGCATTACCAAAAGAGACCTTTGATTATCTGAGACAAAATTTAGGCATTGTAAATGCTAAAATTGTAAGTGGTAGAAATTAAGGGGGAGTGTTAGAAACTCAAATTAGTTAGAGATAATTTCTCCCACCTCCACTCATGCATGCAAGCTATTAAGCATTAGTTAGTAAAATGACAGTTAGGATTGAGTTAGTTAACAATCAGTTAGATAGGAGTTTGTTTGAACAAGTAGTTAGTTAAGTAGTTGAAGTTAATCATAGATGAGTCTATTTTCAGTTATTGTTTGGATTTTAATTCTATTTAAAGACGCTTGGGCACACAATGTAATCAAGGGAAAAAGAAGATGAATAAAAATTGTGTTTTTCAAGATTGCAGTTGCTTTCTGAGTTCCAGGTAAACAGTTCTAGTTTTCTTGTTTATTTTTCTATTCATATTTCCCTTCAAATGGGGAACATATAGAATGGCTTGAGACCCAAGTCAGTAAATGAAATCCTGACCTGAATCACAAAAAATAGGATTTTAAACAATGAGTGTTCTCAAGTTTTCCTCTCTTCTTAATCAATTACCATCCAAACAACATGCTCAATGGTGTTAGACAATAAAATGGATACCAGTAACATGCTTAATGAATGCTAGATGCTTAAAACAAAATGCAGAATATGAGTGTACCATAGGCCTTGGTCCAGTGCTGATAATGAGGAAGAAGTCGAGGGAATATGTCATGTGAAAGTGGCATGGGTTTCGATTTCACCTCATTAATCATTCTATCAACATCGGGAGTATTTCCATAGAATACCCTGTATGGAGGCCCCCTGATTACTTGGGATTCAAAGCACTTTTTCACTTGGAGAGGCTTCCACCATATCACTGATGCAACTTTCAACAAAAATAGAACTTAACCAATACAGACAGCTGCCAAAATCCAAAACACCTACTCCATATTACAGAGGCTAAAGACAAAATTTGCGGCTGCAAAGTTGCAGTGGAATCTACAAAATAAATTATAGATCTTGTTGGGAAAGCAGTATTAGGCTGAAAACTTGCAGATTGAAAAACAGAGAGGAAAAAAAACAGCACAGCTTCTTGAAAAAAACTTAGAATTTTTCATTGACATAAAAGATGCGTTAACCTTACATTAAGTAAACCTCCTTTGTAAGCTTAACTCACACACATGCAACAGTTAGAGAGCAATCGTTATTCAAGCATGCAATTGTTAGATCCAAGATCATCCGTTATTCATGCGCAACAGAGTTAACTAGACTTAAGAGGCGGAGATAACTGGGAATAAGTAGCGCTAACACCGCCTCTTAAGTCTAACTAAGGAGACAAAAAAACAAAAACAAAAACAAAAACAAAAACAGAGCAGCAAGAAAAATAGAGTACAAAAAGAAAAACAGAGTAAGAAGAAGATGCAGATTTCAAGGTATTTCCTTAATAATAATTGAAAAAGCCTTAGCCTTAACAAGAGCATCTCAACCGCAGCAAAGAGAAGTGGTGAAAAAGAGGAAAAAGTAGAGTTCAACTGCAACTGCTATTTAACCATCGTTATTTGCATGAATGGTGGAGAAAACAAAGGAACTGCTTATGCATTAGTTATCTTAGATACACAGGCAGTTAGCTTGGCATTGGACTGCCCCTGGCGCAAGAGAAATTGACGCTAACACCCCCCCTTAAGCTAATTAAGGAAAAAAAAAGAGGAAAGAGGGAAAACCCTGTGGGAACAAAACCCCCCTCAAAAGAGACACTAACTGCACATGGCAGCTATTGTGTTGCAGTGTTCTTCACACCAAGAAGGTCTCGTAGAAAATAAAACTTTTGCTCAGTGAATGTCTTCATGAATATGTCGGCAATCTATTTAGAAGTGGCATAGTACTGCAATTCGATGACTCCATCATGTATCAATTCACGGATGAAGTGCATGTGGATCTCGATGTGTTTGGTCCGTTGCCGTTGTATGGGATCTCTACAAACCTTCAGTTTACTCTGATTGTCACACCAAATGATAGTCAGACGATGAAAGAGGATACCAAGCTCAGTTAGGAAGTGTTGTAACCAAATGACTTGAATGGTAGCATTGACTGCACCTCTATATTCAACCTCTGTTGATGATAAAGCAATGGTAGATTGCTTCTTACTTGACCAACAAATGGGCTCTGATCCCAAACTAAGAACATATCCTGAAGTGGACTTGCGATTAATGTTATCACCAGCCCAGTCAGAATCAGTGTAGCCAATGAGATCCTAAGCACAACTTGCTAAATAATGAATCCCATAGCAAATGGTTCCCTAGACATAGTGAAGTATATGCTTGGCAGCCTTCCAATGTAGCTCATGCGGCTCTTGCATGTATCTAGAAACAACCCCCACTGCATATGAGAGATTTGGACGAGTGTGAGTGAGATAAAGAAGACTCCCCACAAGTTGACAGTAGCATGTGCAATCAACCAATGGTGTATCCTTGCCATCTTCAAGCTTGACCCCTGATAGGAAAGGTGTGACAACTGACTTGCAGTCAGTCATGTGAAATCGAACCAAGAGATCTCGTGCATACTTTGTCAGGGGATCTAGCTCTACCAATTAGAGTACATATGATTACTTCTCGTATTAGCAATTAAACACGGAATTATACCAGAATGATAAAGTAGCTAGAAACTTGAGACAGCAAAGAATTTGAGAGACAATACACACTCTTGTATTAAATATTACTAGAAGAAAATACAATAAGGAAGATGTCACTTCTTCCTCCACCTCAAAGGCTTGCCACACCTCAAGACCTTCTTCCCTCTCTCTCTTGCTCAACACAACAACTCTAAAGCCTGAGTTATTATCCCTCCTTGAATGCTTCAGCTGATCTCTTTGACCTTGCTAGCTTCAATGCTTTTACTTGCCTTCTTAATCTTTAAAATACATGCCTTATGGGTCTTTAAATAGGATCCCATGCTTACAAAAATAGAACTCTAGTTACAATAATTAGACACGCAGCTCATGACTATAATTAGTTGTTTGACATGCAAACACTCACTTCACTTAACTAACTGTTCGTCAACAATAGTTCTGGAAATACACAGGTGACCAACGCCGGTCCCTGCTTGTCTGGTGCTGCCGACGTTGGCCGACTATCTGCCGTCGCCGGTCTCCTTTTCTACTACATCTGATCGACGTCGGTCATACTGTCGACGCTGGTGCCTCTGGTTCTTCAGCATCCTTCCTTGTGTTTGCAAATAGTTGAAGCTTTTAGCTCCACACCTTAACAATCTCCCACTTGGAGATAAACAGCTACAACTTGTACCTGTACCTGTACACCATCTATTTTGTTCCTCAGGCTCTGTATCTCTCTTCAAATTCACTCTTGAAGACCAACCACCACGCAAACTTGTGATGTAATACCTGTATCTTATGCCACAAGAATTTTGTTGCTCCCAAATTCTCCATGACATACTTCTGAACTAACTCTACCCTTAGCTCAAAAAACTCCCTGTATATGAAACCCTGCAACAAGTAACACAATACAGTAACAGGATAATGTAGCTAATATTATCCAACCTGGTAAAGATAAAATACAATGGTCAAACCTCCATTATTCTGCAACCTACTCAAGACCACATACCATAGCCTTCTGTCTCATGTGTCCATCCACTCTCTTCTCTAAAACAGGAATCCATCCCTCTATCCAGTGCTTCCTTCCAGCTGACAACACTACCAACAAGTACCTATTTGGTTCTCCAAGGACTCACACTCCTCATCCATGCCAAGCTCCCACTGTTTCTGGATTCTACCTGCATTGCTTCTTCCATCTTCCTAGTTCATGACTATCAGTAAGCAATATAAAGAAGGTGAACAATGAATATGAGGTTCACATACCTTTCCTGACCTCCACATGGGTGTTTGAGACTTATTAATTCACCCAACATCCATTCCATTAATTGATCTAGGCCATCTCCCAGTCTACTCTCGACCGATGTCAGTTCCCTGCACTGACCCTGACTGCTGACGTCATTTCCCTGGCCAATGCCGGTGTCCCCCCTGCCGACGTCAGTCCTTATGACCAACATCGGACTTCTCCTACCCAACCTACCGACCCTGCTAGTCTGCACATGACTGATGTCGGTATCTGGATGACTGACGTCGGTGCCAAGCGACCGACATCGGTGTCTGTGTGTTCCTGTAAGTGATGAAATTTTCATCCGCAAGCTCTTCTTGGATCAAACCTCTATCCATGCTGCCCTGCTCAGATTTATTTAGCTCTTGTGATTGATCTCTGTCCTTCATCTCCTCCATAAACACCAAGGCTTCTTTGTACCTATCAAAAGCACCGAATTTCCTCTTTCTGCAATGAACTATATCTATGCTTTCCAAATTTGAACACATACCTTTTGAATCAAGAACTTCCATTCCCTTCTTATTCATGTGACCAAGCCTATTAGGCCACATCTTTGAATCGACACCAAAAGTAGAATCAGTAATACAAGTAGACAGATAAAGAGTATCTACTTTTTTACCTCTTGCTAGAACAAGTGCTCCCTTGGTAACCTTCCAAGAATCTACTATGAGGGTTATTGTGCATCCCTCATCTCCCAACCTTCCTATAGAAATCAGACTCTGCTTCAGAATTGGAACATGCATGACCTCTTTCAACACCCATGTGTTGTCAATCTGCAATCTCAGCTGCACTTTCCCTTTGCCAACTATCTGACAAGGCGTACCATCCCCTAAATAGAGCACTCCAAAGTCTCCCTGTTCATACTCATAGAACAAATCTCTGTTTGGGGATGCATGAAAAGATGAACCAGAATCTAAAATCCATGATCCTACCTGACTATCTGAAGAAAGTATGAGAGCATCCTGCATCACAATATTTGCATCCTTTGTTTCTTCCATACCTGCATGTTGGTTCTCTTTATCTCTCAACCAACACTCCTTCATATGTCCTTTCTTTCCACAAAACCAGCAGGTAATACCTTTGGACTCGGATCTCCTTCCCGACCTTGATTTCCCTTACTCAACCTTCTCCCTTTGCCTTCCCCTGCTTTCTGCACTTAGAGCATTCCCTGATGATTCACCTGTGCTTCTCTTGCGTATTTCCTCATTCAAGATCACACTCACAACATCATCAACTTTTAAGATTTTAGAAGCAGATGCAGAGTTACTTACTGCCATAACCAAACTATCCCAACTTTCAGGCAAAGAACATAAAATCAAGAGAGCCTTTACCTCATCATCAAAAACAATATTGACTGAAGCTAGTTGGTTTACCAAACCATGGAAATCACTGAGATGAGTATGTATCGATCCACCTTCCTGCATTTGCAAAGTAAATAGCTGTTTCATAAGATATACCTTATTAGAAGCAGAGGGATTTTCGTATAAATTCGCCAAGGACTTTATCGACTCTTCCATTGTCTTGCACTGTGATAACCTGGAAATCACAGATGATGCAAGGCTCAACCTTATGGAACCTAGAGCCTTCTGATCAAGAACGTTCCATTCTTCATCCTTCATATCTGTGGGCTTGCATGTAACCCCACCCAACGGTAAGTACAAATCCTTCTGATACAGATAGTCCTCAATCTACATCCTCTAATGTTGATAATTCTTGCCGTTAAACTTCCCCATTCATAGCCTACTTTCTTCTGCCATTGTTGAACTCCCACTCAATTAGAAAACCCTGTGAATGACCTGTAATCAAAAAACAATACCCTGCTTCCTACAAACCATAGGTCTGATACCACTTGTTAGGGGATCTAGCTCTACCAATTAGAGCACATATGATTACTTCTCGTATTAGCAATTAAACACAGAATTATACCAGAATGATAAAGTAGCTAGAAACTTGAGACAGTAAAGAATTTGAGAGACAATACACACTCTTGTATTAAATATTACTAGAATAAAATACAATAAAGAAGATGCCACTTCTTCCTCCACCTCAAAGGCTTGCCACACCTCAAGACCTTCTTCCCTCTCTCTCTTGCTCAACACAACAACTCTAAAGCCTGAGTTATTATCCCTCCTTGAATGCTTCAGCTGATCTACTTGACCTTGCTAGCTTCAATGCTTTTACTTGCCTTCTTAATCTTTACAATACATGCCTTATGGGTCTTTAAATAGGATCCCATGCTTACAAAAATAGAAATCTAATTACAATAATTAGACATGCAGCTCGTGACTATAATTAGTCATTTGACATGCAAACACTCCCTTCACTTAACTAATTGTTCGTCAACAGTAGTTCTGGAAATATACAGGCGATCGACGCCAGTCCCTGCTTGTTTGGTGCTGTCGACGTCGGCTGACTGTCTGCCTTCGCCGGTCTCCTTCTCTACTACATCTGACTGACATCGGTCATACTGCCGATGCCGGTGCATCTGGTTCTTCAACATCCTTCCTTATGTCTGCAAATAGTTGAAGCTTTTAGCTCCACACCTTAACATACTTGGATTGAGCAACTGTGATTCTTAATTGATTCTGGCTGATTTCAAGGCCAAGAAAAAAATGTAGGAGACCCATGTCTGTCATAGAAAATCTATCATGCAAAATAGTTTTAATTACTACAATGGCGGTGGGTGAATCACCTGCTATTAGTAGATCATCTACATAGAGTACTATGAGCAACAATGAATCAGAGGTTCTTAGCATATAAACATTTGGATCAGATTTGCATCATATGAAATTTTGAGACAGAAGATAAGAATCCATTTTAGCATACCAAGCTCTAGGTGCCTGCTTGAGACCATAGAGTGACTTCTTGAGTCTACATACCAATGAGGAATTTTGTATATACCCTTGTGGTTGCTCCATGTAGATCTCCTCGTCGAGATCACCGTGAAGAAATGCATTCTTCACATCCATGTGATGAACCTCCCACCTTCTTGATGCTACAATGGCAAGAGCCAATCAAAAGGAGTCCATTTTTGCCACTGGAGCAAAAGTCTCATCATAGTCAATGCCATGAACTTGTTGAAAACCTTTGGTGACCAACCGTGCTTTGTATCTGCTCACATGTCCATCTGCTGGTTTCTTTGTCCTATAGACCCATTTACATTTGACAAGCTTGCGATTGGAAGGAAGTGGAACCAAATCCCAAGTTTGGTTTGCAATGAGGGAGTTGTACTCCTCATCCATGGCTTCTTCCCAAAGCGGATTCCCTATAGCTTCTGCATAAGTTTGAGGGTCAAATGCTAGAACCACATAAGCATGCATCAGCATGTTGGGCTCGATAGCTGAGAGTGCATGAGAAACTTCATATATATCAGCTAAGCTCCTTGTTCTTTGATTTTCCACATGGGATATTGAATCATCACTAGAATCCAAATCAAGGATTGGTTGTGGATCAGCATATGCATGCTCATGTTCTTCTGAATTAGATTCAGAAAAATATGAAATAAGATCAGAATGATTGCATGTATCTCTGATATTTGTAAGATGAGGAAGCATAGAGATGGTGGCATGTTGTACCTGAGATGCATGTGGAAGACTTTCATCAAAGTAGACACTCCTTTCAATGAAGAGTGTTTCTATGGAAAGATCTAGTAGTCTGTATCCCTTTACACCATTTGGATATCCAACAAAGATGCATTCTTTGCTTTGAGGCTCCAAAGCCTTCCTCTTATCTGCAAGAATGCGTGCCCAAGCACGGGATCCAAAGATGCGAAAATGTGTGACTTCTGGTTGTATGCCTCTCCATGCTTCAAAAGGTGTTTGTCCTGTGACAGATTTGTGAAAAGATCTATTTTGTATGTATGAAGTACAGTTGATTGCTTCAGCCCACAATTTGGAGGGAAGGGACCTAGCATGTAACATCCAGTTGGCCATCTCTTTCAAAGATTGGTTCTTCCTCTCATCTACCCCATTTTGCTGTGGAGTGTATGAAACTGTGTTCTGCAATTGTATCCCTGCTTCATCACAAAGATGTTAGACATCATTGTTGACATACTCCCCTCCATTATCTTTGCGGAGGATCTTGATCATTTTCCCATACTGCTTCTCTGCATGGGCTTTAAAAATCTTGAGATTCTCAAACACATCATATTTGAATTTGAGAAAATACACGCATGTGTATCTTGTGTAATCATCAATGAATGTTAACACATATCTGGCTTTGCTCATGGAAGGTTTAGGAAATGGACCCATAAGATCACTGTGAACAAGCTCTAAAGGAGAAGAGGCTCTCCATGCATTCCCCTTTGGAAACTTTTCTTGTGGATGCTTTCCAAGAGCACATCCTTCACAAATTCCATCAGAAAAGTCTATGGCTGGCAAGCCTTTAACCATTCCCTATTTGTTAAGTTGGTGCATGTATCTAAAATTTAAATAACCAAATCTTTCATGCCAAATTCTACTTTCATCATTTGCATATGTTAGAAGTAATGTAGAATTTGATTTAGCAACAAAATCAGAAAAAGTGTACATATGAGATTGATGATTTGTCTTACCAACAACAATTTTGGAGTTGTCTTGCATGCCAAATATGGTGACCAAATCAGGGGTGAATTCAACTCTCCTACTGGTTCTAGTATGTGTCATTTGATACACAGAAAGAATATTAACAGAAAGCTTTGGAATATGTAAGACATTCTCAAAACTTCCAATTCCAACCTCTACCCTCCCTATTTCAGTTGCCTCTACAGGAGAACTGTCTCCCATGAGAATAGGAGAACCAGAATATGGTTTCAAAGAAGAAAGAGCTTCTTTTGTGGCTATCATGTGGTGTGAAGCTCCAGAGACTATGATCCATGCATCTAAAGAAGAATGAATAGTAATCAATGCATGAGCATTGTCTCTTGTTTCAGGTGCTTTTTCTTCCTACTTCGTTTTGGCACTCTCAGGGATAAGGCTACCAAGATTATGTTGTTGAAGTGTCTGAGCCATGAGATCAATGGTCTTCTTCATGCATGATGATTTTGGATGGTACCCATGGTTGCAATAGCTGCACTTTGATTGGCCCTTTTTGTCCTTCTTTTCTTTTGAGCCAGTAGATCCATCTGGAGGTTTGGGATTGCCTTCCTTTCTTGGATATGAATCCTTTTTCCCTTTGCCTTTGAATTGCTGGTTGGATTTGGAATTGTTATTCCCACTTGCATGCACAACAAGTGCATGAGCTTTGGAATTCTTTAATGTGCCCATCTTTATAAGCTTATCCTGCTCATGTACTAGAGACTCAATGAAGGTATCCAGTGTGGGCATCTTCCAAGTTGCTCCTGTTGTGAGCCTAACTGTGTGGAAAGCAGAGACAAATACTGCATATTTTGGACCCAACTTTGATAGAATAGAAAGGATTAATTTGCTTTCTTCCTTGGATTTGTCAATACCAGATCCTTTGAGCTGAAGCGATAAGGCCTTGAACTTTGTGAAGAAATCTTGAATATTATCAAAAATCCTTGGATCTAATGAGTTGAGCTCATTTTCAAGGATATGACCCCGCATTTCATATTGCTTTCCAAAAAGAGTCTCCAATGTATTCCAAACTTGGTTTGGAGTTGTACATGCCTCAACATGAAACAACAATTCTGGAGAGATGGATAAGCATAGCAAACCAAATGCTTCATCCATGCGGTTGAAGTATTTAGATTTTTCAACTGTGGGATTGGGTTCAACCTCTGTATTCATAACTATCTGATAGAGGCCTCTACTTCTAAGCTGAAGTAGAATCTTTGGCTTCCAATCAAAATAGTTGTATGGTGTGAGAATGGCAGAGGGTGAACATTCCATTTTTCAGCTCTGATCTTCTATATTTGCAAAAAAAAATACCGTACTTCTTTCTAGCAACCAGGGTTTGATACCATGTAAAGTTGCAATGGAATCTGCAAAATAAATTATAGATCTTGCTGGAAAAGCAGTATTAGGTTGAAAACTTGCAGATTGAAAAATAGAGGGGAAAAAAAAACTAGCTCAGCTTCTTGAAAAACACCTAGAATTTTTCATTGACATAAAAGATGCGCTAACCTTACATTAAGTAAACCTCCTTTGTTAGCTTAACTCATGCATATGCAATAGTTAGAGAGCAATCATTATTCAAGCATGCAATTGTTAGATCCAAGATCATCCGTTATTCATGCGCATCAGAGTTAACTAGACTTAAGAGGCGGAGATAACTGGGAATAAGTAGCGCTAGTAGCGGCACTGTTAATCCTGTAGAAAGGAGGATTGCAGTAGTTTTGCTGAAGGTAAGGCAAAACAATGAAAAATCAAGGCCTATTAGGAGACAAAAATTGTTGGAAGATACTTTCAATATTCACATTACACGAGTGGATGATAAAATAGCTAAAATTCGTGGTCAAAGACTTGGAGGATAAGTTTTGTGGATGATAAAATAGCTGATGATGAAATTCCTGAATATTAAAAGACTTGGAGGATACGTTTTGTTGCAAAGTGGTGCCTTTATCAACTTTTGTGGTCATACTCAAATGGCCATATTTTATGTCATTTTCTAATTGAGGAAAAATGGAAAATGGGCTCACGATGTGTCAATGGCCATACTTTGTCATTTTTCAATTGAGTTACAATTTGGCACGCTGGTGTGAAGCATTTTAATGTTGCCATTAAAAATAAGGTTGTGATAGGAGAAATGTTTTAGATGTTGAGTACCTTAATTTTGTAATTATGTAGATTTTATGTGGTATCATTTTAGATCTTAAAATTTTTACCATTTTAATATGTTATTTTAACTATTTATAACTAAATTTTGAAGGTTTAAGTCATTATGTATTTTATGATAGAACTATTTTTATGAGGAGAGGTCATTATATGCACTTTTTTAACCTATGATCAAAGTTTAACCCTTGAAGTGCCAATTCATGACCCTTAGAGCACCAATAGCTGACCACAAAAACCTCATTTATAGCTAAGTAGTAAATATATTCATATTTTAAGAAGTCCCTTTAACATCTCCACTCACCCTAGTATAACATATGAAACCCTAAATATTTTATTTACTCACCTAAATATAACACCAAAAACCCTAAAAACAAACATTTATGGTTCATTGTATCCACATCTCTATTCATTCAAGGAACCAACAATTCCTCAATGCTTGTCATCCATCTCCCAATTTTATTATGCATACCTAGCACAAAGCCTATTTAAACGCAAATGCTATGGCTGCCATGCTACCAAACACCATTTGCATACAACAACATGAGAGTTAGGGTTATCGGTAAGGCCACAAAGGGAAGACACTCTTGTACTAGGTATGTTCAATGCTGCTCCATGTTGATTGCAGTACCAATAGCTCTTAAACAACTTTTCCCAATGGGTTTCTTAGCAATAGATAGATTTGGAATTGTATACAAATCAATTTTAATGAGTTGAACAATCAGAGCAAGGACTGCAGGGAATCCAAGTGATATCGTTGTCAGTGGGTTTGTGCTTCATTCTCGTAGTATAATGACCTTTTTTCATATATTACAAGTGGATATAACTTTTCTAGGTGTATTTGTGTTTCATTCTTGTTGTCTTCTTTACTCATCTATTACAAAGGAGGTATCACTTTGGGGATGCCCCATACAAATAGTCGATGTGATAGGCAATGCTATATTGAATCAATCATTTATAGTTATGTATGGGTGAATGATAGAGGTAAAGATTGATATATTAGCCTTTGGGTTTTTGATATGTTCCACATTGATTTTTTGTTAATCTTGTAAGTAATAATATATGTTGGCTCATTTGGTTATGCCCATAGTAGTTTGAAGGGAAAAATAATAATGAGATACATCAACAAGGTGATTTGTTGGCCCATGCAAAGTGGACTGGGTGGAGATAAGGGTACATCAACAACACATCAAGGTGGAGTGGTGGCTTATTTGTAATATTTATGAGGATGTCAACTTTAATTTTGGATCATTCTTATTGCCCAAGTTCAGTTTTCCACAAATTCATCATGATTTTAGAGCTCAAGTAAACCCTAAGAAGAGATAGGGATAAACATGGGAATATCAATAGTTGGTTATGAAGAATGCTTATTACAAGTTCACTACCATAAATAAAATTTTGACTTTAATATTATGTTTACATTGAATAATGGACTACCATCATAATCTTATGAAGTAGAGTTGATGAATGGCCAAAAACTTTGGTTTATAATTAGATTGAAAACAAGATATCATGGTGTTGTACCATATCTTTAAAATCAAGGTTATGTTAGAGAGAATTATAGCCCACTTTTGTATTGCTTCTATTCAGAATAGTTGTTATGATGTTGAGGTGATAAATGAAAAAGGGATTGCCTTGATTAAAAAATCATGCGTCATGGATTATTTTGACTATAAGATTATGTTTACATTAAAGAGTTGGATTTCAATTAATTTAATGAATCATAGTGACTTACCTTCTCTTTGCTTTGCTTTATGTGATACATGAAAAGGTATAATGTTTTGATTCAAAAATATTTTTCATGGATTGTTACCTTACAAACTAAGGTCAATACTGGAAATAAACTTGGTTTAAGGATCTAACCACTTGAGAATTAAGGGAATGGCTAAAGAATGAAAGGTAGATTCCCAAATAAAATGGCATGTAGGGTGGAACAAAGAGCTTCCTACTTTCAAAGATATTTCCTCCCTCTATGTGGTTAACGTGGCAGAATAGACCAAATCCCACAAATCCCAAAATTCACCTTTGAAGAAGCCACCTCCAAAATCCCCTTTTCTCCTTTTTAAAAGAAGATAAGCAAGCAAACATTTCCAGAATTGAAGGTAGTTTTAATCTTATAGAAGCTACAAAATATAATGGACATATAACCCCCTGACTTCAATGTATTGTGACAAACATCAAAAATAGTATGAACTATTATTGAAGCATCTATTAATCCAAAATGGTAAGCATGTCATAAAATTTTTGATAAGTTTGATTGAAAAAGATTGGTTAAGTCTAGATAAGTCTATACAAAAATATTGGCTAAGTCAGATAGATTTATGCATTATTTTTTACAAAAATATTGGCTAAGTTTGAAAGAAAAAATATTGTTTTATAGAAGTTGAGGTGACTCTCTATTTTAACTTGAAAGGAAGAATATAGTCAGAAAATTTTGACATAGATGACCAATATGTGAATAGCAACGACTGAAATTTTCCTTCACAAGCAATGCATGGGGTTAAACTATGTGTAAAGGTCATAAAACTATGTGTCAAGGCAAACAAACATATTTTGAATGATAATTATTACATGGTGTTGAAGAGCTTGGATGTGATTGAAAGGGATTGCTTGGCAAACATCTCGTCTTTAGCTTTGAGATAGATGGTGGAAAGATAGATCCCAATTTTAAAACATGTTGTTGTGGGATTTTAAACTTTGAATGTAAATCAATTTAATTACCATGTAAAATTAAATACATATCAAAAGACTAAACCTAGATGCTTAGGAAGGCATGTACGATTTTTTGTAGGATTCAAATATATAAACTTTTGTTGCAAATATAAGTGCTTATCAAAAGAGCTTCTTTAGCATAGAACATGTAATTTTCAATATTTGATCACAAATCAATATATTTGAGAGTATAATACCAATGTAAAACATCAAACCGGGGTGGTTGGCAAGGCTTTTACATTTTTTCAAGCTTTGTCAAATTAATGTTTTAAGTTTGTTTGACATTTGTTATAAAATATTGTATTTATGTGATTTAATCATTGAGAAACTTACACAAATAAAATCGAGGGATGCTTGAGTTTTGAATATGGATCAATTTACATCAAAATCTATGGTGCTAGGTTTGAACATGAAACATTTACAACAAACCATGAAATTTGCAATTTTGTAATCTTTTATCAAGCAAAATTTTGAAGCTTTCTTAGTGTAGAACATGACAATTGAGGGATTGTAACATGGATCAATTTGACATATAACATGTCATTATAAGGATTTGAACATCGATCAATCTATCATAGATCATTCCATTAGTGGGATGTAAACATGGAACAATTAAATTCTTGGTGTGAGAGATACATTTTTTTAAATTATTTTAACCTTTGTCAAACAAATATTTTAACCTTGCATGGCATAGAACATGATGTTTATGTGATTTTAAAATTTGAAGGTAGGCCAATCTACTTACCAAGTAAAACTAGATACACATTTTTGTATATTTTATTAAATTATTGTTTGAAGCTTATTCAATATTTGCTATACAATATTATTTTTGTGTGATTTTAACATTCATCAACTTATGCCAATAAATGAGACTGGTGCATGAGATTTGAACATGGATCAATTAACACCTAAAGTCATAGTGCTAGGTTTGAACATTGATTATTTAAAACAAAACATGGAACTTGAAATTTTGTAACCTTTCTCAAGCAAAGGTTTGAATCTTTCTCAACATAGAACATGTCATTTGAGGGATTTGAGCATGGATCAATCTGAAAAAGAATATACCATTAATGGGATTTTAACTTGAATTAATTTGACATAGAACATATTATTTGTGAGATTTTAACATGGATCAATTAAATGGTTGGTGAGCCACACACAATTTTTTGGTTTATTGTAACCTTTATCAAATAAAGATTTTAATCTCGTGTGGCATAGAGCATTTCATATATGGGTTTTAAAACTTTGAACATAGATCAATTTAATTTCCAAGTAAAATTAAATATAGATCAAAAGACCAAACCAAGATGCTTATTGAGGCATGTATATATATAGATATATATATTTTTTTGACTTATTGTAGCCTCTAAGTGAAGGTTTTTAATTTGCTTGGCATAGATTATAAACCATCTCAACCATAGGTTTTAAGCTTGTTTGGCATATATTACACTATTTTTTGTATTTGTAAATAAATAAATTTACTTTATTTGTAAATATAAATCGAGAGATAAACAACCATTTATGAGGTTTGAAGACAAAAAATTTATTTATAAATGTAAACTCTTGCTAAAACAACTCTCTAGGCATAAAACATGATAGTTATAGTAATTTGACACAAATTAATTTAGTTGAAAGTATTAATCAACAACAAAACATTAAACTAGGATGCTTGTTGAGGCACTTACAATTCTGCAAGTTTTTGTCAAATCAACATTTTAATCTTGTTTGACATTTGGTATAAAGTATTCCATTTGTGTGACTTCAACATTGATAAATTTACACCAAAATAAAAGGGGGAGTGCCGATGATGAATCAATTTTTAAACTCATGGTGCTAGAGTTGAACATGGATCATTTATAGAAAGAACAACAAACTTGCAATTTTGTAGCCTTTCTCAATCAAAAGTGCAAAGCTTTCTAACCATGGAACATGTGATTTGAGGGATTTAAACACAAATCAATTTGACATAGAAGATGTCATTTATAAGATTTGAACATGAATCAATTTCCATAGAACATGCCATTGTGGGATTTTTGGATGGCATCGAACATAGAATTTATGGGATTTAAAACTTTAGACATGGATCAATTTAATTACCAAGTATATGAAAATTCATATCAAAAGAGAAAAAACATATAAAATTTTAATCAAGGAAACCCAAGTACTATGAAGAGGAGTGATTAAAAAAAAATTAATGAGACTATGGGCATTTCCATGTTAAGGCAATAAAAAATTTGATACTTATCATCAATATAAAACTAAAAAAAACTAGAAACCTCTCTTTTGGAAAGTTTCAGTGATTGTATCAATGTTCTTTAAAAAATTATGATGTACATGTGCAATATGGCATGAGCATATATTATCATTTTTTATGCATATTAAAAAACTCATTGCAAATATGAAACAAAAAAATGTACACATTGTTTTAGTTTTAATAATAAACTCAAATCAATTTTTAAAAATTGTGAAAATAAAAAAGATGAATGGAATGTCCACATTAGAACTTGATGTTCAGATTACCTATGTATAAATGATTACTTGTAATCCAAGGTTCATAAGTTAATATATACATGAAACATTGTATTAGTTTCAATAATGCACTAAAAACCAAGACCCAAAATTTGTGCATCTTAAGTAAACAAAACATTGTTTTATTGTATTTTACAAAGAAAGATGAATTAAAAACATTACTAGGTTTATGTTGAATGATTGTATCATTTTTTTAAGAGGTTATACAAGCACAAGGGTGGTTATGCATAGATGACAATTTTGTATGCAAAGTTAAAAATTCAATATATACTTGAATTTCAATAGATTTTATTGATTTTTTCATTGCAAAGCAAGATGAATTAAAAGTGCATATTGTATAGATTTAGCTGTTAAAGTAGACATTCCCTTAGCAAGAGAGATTTAAAATCCATAGGTTAAATTGAATATATAGAAATTTATTTTACTAGTTCAAAGTGACTTTTACAAGTTGTATTTTACTTTTATTATCATAAAAGACAAGTTCAAATGTTCTTAAAAAACATACATGGATAGTTAGACAGGCTTTGTGGCCTTCTAACATACATGAGCCTTGGATGCTTAGGGAATTATTTTGGATACATCATAGCCTTGAATAAGGAATTGAAAAAATCATCCTTGGATGTTTAAGGGAGGTTGGTGTATCCATGATGAAATACCTCATATTTTATGGCTAAATATTCAAATCACATGTGGCTGATAAAATAGCTAATGATGAAATTCGTGGTCAAAGACTTGGAGGATACATTTTGTTGCAAAGTGGTGCCCTTATCTCAAATTCTATGGTCATAATCATAAGACTCACAAGATGAAGATATGAACAAATGTAAAATGTGCCCACTGTGTGCCAATGGTCATACTTTGTCATTTTCCAACTAAGTTACAAGAAAATGATCTCACAACATGCCAATGGCCATACTTTACGTCATTTTTCAATTGAGTTACAATGTGGTAAGCTAGTTTGGATCACTTTTATATTGCCAATAAAAATAAGGTCATGTTATGAGAAAGGTTTTAGAACTTTGCACCCTAATTTCATGATTATGTAGATTTTATGTGGTATCATTTTAAACCTTAAAATTTTTACCATTTTAATATGTCATCTTAGCTATCTATATCTAAATTTTGAAGTTTTGATTTATTATGTATTTTATTATATAACTAATTTTATCATGAGAGGTCATTATATGTACTTTCTTAACCTATGATCAAGATTAACCTTTGGAGTGCCAATTCATGACCCGTAGAGCACCAATAGCTCACCATAAAAACCTCATTTATAAATAAGTAGTAAATATATTCATATTTTAAAAAGTCCCTTTAACATCTCTACTCATGCTAATATAATGTATGAAACCCTAAATATTTTCTTTACTCACCCAAATATAACACCAAAAACCCTAAAAACAAACATTTATGGTTCATTTTATTCACATTTTTGTTTATTCAAGGTGCCAACAGCACCTCCATGCTTGTCATCCATCTCCCAATTTTATTATGCATGCCTATCACAGACCCTATTTCAATGTAAATGCTATGGTCATCATGCTACCAAGTATTGCTCACAGACAACAACACAAGAGTTATGGTTATCAGTAAGACAATGAAGGTAATACACTCTAGTACTAGGTATGTTCAAGGCTATTCCATGTTGATTACAGTACCAATGGCTCTTCAACACATTTTCCTAGTGGGTGTCTTAACAATAGCTAGATTTAGAATTGTATACAAGTTAACTTTGATGAGCTGAGTAATCAGAGCAAGGACTGTAGGGAGTCTAAGCAATATCATGGTCATTGGGTTTGTGCTTCATTCTTGTATTATAATGACCTTTATTCATATATTGCAGGTGGATATAGATTTTCTAGGTATATTGGTCTTTCATTCTTGTTGTATTCTTTACTCATCTATTTCAAAGGAGGTATCACTTTGGGGATGCCCCATATAAATAGTCGGTGTGATAGGCAAAGCTATTTTGGATCGATCATTTATAGTTATGTATGGGCGAATGATATAAGATTGATAAATTAGCCCTGGGTTTATGATATGTTCCACATTGATTTTTTGTGAATCTTGTAAGTAATAATATACAATGGCTTGATTTGGTTATGTTGATAGTATTTTGAAGGAAGAAAAAATAATGAGGTACATCAACAAGTTTATTTGTGGATCCATGCAAAGTGGATTGCATCTGTTGTAGAATTGGGTGGGAAAACATGGATCCTTGAATACAAGCTCTCAACAACACTTCAAGGTGGAGGGGTGGTTTTCCATGTTTCTTATTTTATGAGGTGGCTTATCTATAAGATTTATGAGGATATCAAGTTTAATTTTGGATCATTCTTTCTACCCAAGTTCACTCCTCCACAAATTCATCTTGATTTTAGTGCTCCAACTTAAAACAAGCTCCTTAGTGGAATTGCTTTAATTCAAATTTTGTTTCCCATCAATACTCATGTAAAACCCAAGAAGAGGAAGGGATAAACATGGGAATATCAATTATTGGTTATGAATAATCCTTATTAGGAGTTCACTTCCATAAATAAACTTTGGAATGTAATATTATGTTTACACTCAAGAATGCAGTACCCTCATAATCTTATGAAGCAGAGTTGATGAATGGCAAAAAAAATTGGTTTATAATTAGATTGAAAATAAGATATCACATTATTGAAGAATATATTTAAAATCAAGGTTATGTTAGGGAGCATTATAGACCACTTTTGTATTGCTTCTATTTAGAATAGTTGTTATGATGTTGAGTTGATAAATGAAAAAGGGATTGCCTTGATTAAAAAATCACATGTCATGGATTATTTTGACTATAAGATTATGTTTACATTAAAAGGTTGGATTTCAATTAATTTAATGAATTGCAGTGACTTACCTTCTCTTTTCTTCACTTGACATGATACATGAAAATCTATAATGTTTTGATTCAAAAATATTTGTCATGGATTGTTACCTTACAAATTAAGGTTAATACTGGAAATAAAATTGGTTTAAGGATCTAACTACTTGATAAATAGGGGAGTGGCTAGAGAATGAAAGGTACATTCCCAAATAGAATGGCATATAGGATGGAACAAAGAGCCTCCTAATTTTAAAGATATTTCCTCCCTCTATGTGGTTGACATGGAAAAATAGACCAAATCCAACAAATACCAAAATTCACCTCCAAAGAAGCCACTTCTAAAATCACTTTTTCTCTTTTTAAAAAGAAGATAAAAAAGAAAAGATTTCTAGAATTGAAGATAGTTTTAATATTATAGCAGTTGTAAAATATAATGGACATATAACCCCCTGACTTCAATGTATTGTGACAAACATCAACAATAGTATGAACTATTATTGAATCATCTATTAATGCAAAATAGTAAGCACATCATCAAAGTTTTTATAAGTTTGATAGAAAAAGATTGGTTAAATCTAGCTAAGTCTATACAAAAATATTGGCTAAGTCAGATAGATTTATGCATTATTTTTTACAAAATTATTGGCTAAGTTTGATAGAAAAAATATTTTTTAATATAAGTTGAGGTGACTCTCTATTTGAACTTGAATTGGGGAATATAGTTAGAAAATTATGACATAGACAACCAATAGGTGAATATCAATGACTAAAATTTTCCTTCACAAGCAATGCATGGGGATAAACAATGTGCAAAGGTCATGGAAATATGTGTTAAGGAAAATAAACATATTTTGAATGATAATTATTACATGGTGTTGAAGAGATTGGATGTGATTGAAAGGGATTGCTTGGCAAACATCCTGTCTTCTACTTTGAGATAGATGGTGGAAAGGTAGATCCCTGCACTTCCATCTACGTTGATGTGTTTTGGCATTTCACATTGATTAATGTCAAATTAGCAAGGAAATTATAATTTTTTCACTTATTTTGACATTTTACAAGTGGAGGTTTTAAGTTTGTTGGGAGCTTGTGTCTTCTGGATGTTTAAAGCTTGCTTTGCATATAATACACAATTTTATGGAAGTTTAAAATAGATGAATTTAGTTTACTAATAGATGTAAATCAAGAGAAAAATAATGATTTTTAAGATTTAAAAATAGAAAATTCACTTCTAAATGTAAATTATTTATCAAAAGAACTTACTTTAGCATAGATTGTAGTATTGTGAGTATAAATTCCCAATAACACGTCAAACCAAGGAGGTTGCGAAGGCATTAACAATTTTCATGGTTTTCAAAATTAGTCTTTTAAGATTATTTATAATTTGATTGGATTATTGCATTTGTGTAATTTGAATATTGATCAATAAGTTTGAATATTGATTTTTTTATAGGAAAATACAAATTTTGCAATTTTGTAGTATATCTAAAGCAAAATATTTAAGATTTCTCGACATATAAAATGTTTGTTATGATCAACATGCTTGTATATACCTTAGGTCTTGTGACCACATACACATAATCTAAGTCAAAATGATTCACACTCTATATTTCTACCATATCCACTTTTGTATTTTCCTAATCCTAATGGTTACTTTAAATTTTTCCACTTGAGACATTTGTGTTGTGAAAACCTAGCCACATTCTAATGTGAATTTGATATCCCAACAAATTTAAGGAGGCCTCACTTTATTTAAAAATACCAAGAGCCATTAGTTGAGTCTATGACTATGTATTCTTTAGATGACTAGCACATGTCTTCTATTTGGACCATAATAACTCAAGTTATATTTTAATTGTTGTGACCCCAACCATATATTGTGCATACCAATGTTTTCTTGTAATGTCATAGTTATTAAAATTGATGTGTGTTTTACTTATGTTTTTAAAATACGATCATGACTTTATCTTTTATGCACAAGGAAGTGCAGACTTTTTCAATTATAGAATGGATTTAACTTTCTAATGGATCCATGTTTATATAGTTCATAAAGGCATAAGGGAAAAAAAATTCAATTCACTACTCCATTGACCTATAAGCGACCACCACCTATTTCATCTTTATATTGAAACTTTATTAAAGTGATCAATGTTTTTTATGAATATGTGTTTTTAATTGGACCTCCTTATTAAAATGTAGGGTTTTTCCACATGACCATCAAGAAGTGTAAAATGAGAATCAAAGTAGTAAAGTGGAACCATGGAATTATAAAGTGAATATAAAAATTCAATGCATCCATGAATCTTATTCAAAATCTAAAATTGTCCCCATGAACTCTTGGACTCTAATGATGTAAGGGAATAGGAGGAGGCCATGTGTCTCAAATAGATTGTCCACAAATAAGGTGAAAAGCAATAACAGTTCATAGCTCCAATAAAGTAACTCTATGTAGGTCATTCCACATGGATACAATAGATCTAACATTAAAAACTGTGGAATCCAAAGGAAGATAAAGGACAATGTATAACCAATAAATCCATATGGCAGATAAAGTCATCGACAAGAGCCAAAGATATTTTTTGAACCCTATAAATTTATGACCAATAGAAGGGTGACATGTGCCACTTTGTAACTAGACTAAGAAAAAGGTCAAAGGAAAGAAAAAATTAGATATTGAAAAAAAATTACTAAGATAATTTTTTCCACGTGCTAGAAATCAATGCTAGGGGAAAATTAAAGGTGAATGGCTAAATTCCACAAGGCCACATAGTCTATGAGAGAAAAATGGATGTCAATAGAGATAAAGAGTCCAACAATGGTGAAAAAAGGACTACCTGATAAAAATCCTCCGTGATTATCACGTGTGAATAGATGGGATTGATTGATATGGTCATAGAAAAATTCATAGATGGCCACTATTGTTGTTTTGATTTCAAGGAAATCTGCTTCATAGTGATTTTCATTGTCCATTCAATTCATAGCGTTGATAATATTAAAGTTGTGATGCATCAATGGGGCAAGATTATTAAATTCATAGTGGCCACTATGGAATTGAGTCCAGAGTGGGATAAAATATTAAATGGTGACCTATTTGTGGTAGACATTGGAATGTAATGTTTGATGTAATGGATTCGTAGGATGTGATGGTGGCAAATATGAAAATGTGTTAGGTGTGTTATGCTGAACATTTGGTCTTCACATTATTGTTATAAACATTTTTTTATTTAGCCTATTACAAGTAGAAAGGAATTCTTGATTGTATGCAAAGAAATAAATATTTTATTATATACTAGGAAAGTCATATTTTATTATGTACTCAAAATACAACAATAGAGAGATTAGAAGACATAAATATTTATAAAACAATTCACATGTTAAAATATTTAGAGTGTTATATTAGCTTCTATAGATGTTATGTGAGTCTATATTTTTTCATAGTTCTCAATTAAATTAATGTTGTGTAAAATTTTTAGCTTAAAGTGAAAATTGTTTAGATTTATTTTCTCTATTTTATGGGTTTATTAAATTTAGCTTTTCTATTATAATCATGTTTAGTGTTTAAATTGTGATTTTGTAATTGTTGTAGATGGATACGCATATACTATTTTTTGTAGTGAATTATTTTACATAAGTTAGGCAATTGAAATTGAATCGTAATTTTTTTTATCCTTGGACTCTTGTGTTTTTGGATCTGTTTGGAAATAAATCATAATCCATGTTTACTTAAGCAAAGAAAAACTAAGCAAATATCCGAAATGAGATTTGGATCATTGTACTATAAGATAGACATCATTGTAAGTATCCATATTTTATTTAGTTTTAAGTGTTGATGTAAATAAGTGTATGTGAATCACATATTTTAATTTCAAAAAGGTTTGTGGCCACATTAAAAAACAATTTATTCCACCATTTTCTCAATTTAAAAGACCGTATACATGTAACTCATGTGTTGGGTCATATCCTTGTTTTGTGGTGTGAATAAAACCACCTCAACAATGTTATTCAAGGGATTTTAAAATGGATAAATTAAAAACATAAAATGTCATTTGTATGATTTGAACATGAATAAATTTTGTATAGAACATGTTCTATATAGGTTTTTAACATGGATAAATCAAATGCTTGGTGAGTTAGATACTATATTTTAAATTATTGTAACTTTTGTCAAACAATGTGGCATAGAACATGTTGTTATGGGATTTGAAACTTTGAGGATAGATCAATTTAATTACTAAGTAAAATTAAATACATATCAAAAGGCAAACCTAGATGCTTAGTAAGGCATACACCATTTTTTGTAGGATTCAATGATAGAAATTTTTGTTGCAAATATAAGTGCTTATCAAAAGAGCTTGTTTAGCATAGAACATGTAATTTTCAATATTTGATAAAAAATCAATATAGCTGAGAGTATAATACCACCATAAAACATCAAACCATGGTGGTTGGCAAGGCATTTACATTTTTTCAAGCTTTCTCAAATTAGTGTTTTAATATTGTTTGACATTTGTTATAAAATATTATATTTATGTGATTTAATCATTGAGAAACTTACACAAATAAAATCGAGGGATGCTTGATTATTGAATATGGATCAATTTACATCAAAATCCATGGTGCTAAGTTTGAACATGAAAGATTTACAACAAAACATGAAACTTGCAATTTTGTAATCTTTTATCAAGCAAAGTTTTAAAGATTTCTTAGTGTAGAACATGACATCTGAGGGATTTGAACATGGATCAATTTGACATATAACATTTCATTTTAAGGATTTGAGCATGGATCAATCTATCATAGATAATTCCATTATTGGGACTTAAACATGGATCAATTAAATTCTTGGTGTGTCACATACATTTTTTAAAATTATTGTAACGTTTGTCAAACATATATTTTAACAATACATAGGATAAAACATGACCTTTATGAGATTTAAAAATTTGAAGGTATATCAATCCACTTACCAAGTAAAACTAAATACACATTTTTGCATATTTTGTTAAATTAGTGTTTTAAGCTTATTGAATATTGCTATACAATATTTCATTTGCGTGATTTTAACATTCATCAACATATGCCAATAAAAGAGAGGGGTGCATGAGATTTGAACATGGATCCATTTACACCTAAAGTCATTGTGATAGGTTTGAACATTGATTATTCACAACAAAACATGGAACTTGAATTTTGTAACATTTCTCAAGCACAGGTTTTAAGCTTTCTCAACATAGAACATGTCATTTGAGGGATTTGAGCATGGATCAATCTGAAAAAGAGTATACCATTCACAGGATTTGAAAATTGATTAATTGGATGTAGAACATATTATTTATGGGATTTTAACATGGGTCAATTAAATGGTTGGTGAGCCACATACAATTTTTTGGTTTATTGTAACCTTTATCAAACAAAGATTTTAATCTTGTGTGGCATAAAACATTTCATTTATGGGATTTAAAACTTTGAACATAAATCAATTTATTTGCTAAGTAAAATTAAATACAGATCAAAAGACCAAACCAAGATGCTTACTGAGGTGCATGTGTGTGTGTGTCTATATATATATATATATATATATATATATATATATATATATATATATATATATATATATATATATATATATATATATATATATATATATATATATATATATATATATATATATATATATTGTAGCCTCTAAGTGAAGGTTTTAATTCTGCTCAGCATAGATTGTATATTGTCTCAACCATAGGTTTTAATATTGCTTGGCATATAATACACTTTTTTGGATTTTTAAATAACTAAATTTACTTTATTTCTAAATATAAATCAAGAGAAAAACAACCATTTATGAGTTTTGAAGACAAAAAAATTATTTGTAACTATAAATACTTACTAAAACAACTTGATAGGCATAAAACATGATATTTATAGTATTTTGACACAAATCAATTTAGCTGAAAATATTAATCAACAACAAAACATTAAACTGGGATGCTTGTTGAGGCACTTACATTTCTATAGGTTTTTGTCAAATCAACATTTTAAGCTTGTTTGACATTTGGTATAAAGTATTCCATTTGTGTGACTTCAAGATTGATCAATTTGCACCCAAATAAAAAAAAGAGTGATGACAATGAATCATTTTAGAAACTCATGGTGCCAGATTTGAACATGGATCATTTATAGGAAAAAAAAAAAAACTTGCAATTTTGTAGTCTTTCTCAATCAAAAATATAAAGCTTTCTAGCCATGGAACATATGATTTGAGGGATTTAAACATGAATCAATTTGACATAGAACATGTCCTTTGTAGGATTTGAACATGAATCAATTGCCATATAACATGCCATTTGTAAGATTTTTGGATGGCATCAAACATTGCATTTATGGGATTTAAAACTTTGGACATGGATCAATTTAATTAACAAGTAGATGAAAATTCATATCAAAATAGAAAACACATCTAAAATTTTACTCAAGGAAAATCAAGTACTATGAATAGGAGTGATTTTTTTTTTTTTTTAATGAGACAATGGGCACTTCCATCTCAAGGCAATGAAATTTTTTATACTTATCATCAATATAAAACTGAAACAAACTAAAAACCTCTCCTTTGGAAAGTTTCAGTGATTGTATCAATGTTATTTAAAAAATAATCATGCAAATGTGCAATATGACATGAGCATAGATTATCATTTTCTCTGCATAGGCAACAAATCATTGCAAACATGAAGCAAAAAAATGTACACATTTTTGTAGTTTTAATAATAAAATTAGATCAATTTATAAAATTGTGAAAATAAAAAAGATAAAGGGAATGTGCACATTAGAACTTGATGTTAATGTTACCTATGCATAAATGATTACTTGGAATGAATGGGTCATAACCTAATATATACATGAAAAAAATAATATACATTGTATTAGTTTCAATAATGCACTAAAAACCAAAACCCAAAATTTTTGCATCTTAAGTAAACAAAACATTTTTATATTTTATTTTACAAAGCAAGATGAATTGAAAACATTACTAGGTTTAAATTGAATGATTGTATCATTTTTTTAAGAGGTTGTACAATCACAAGTTTGGATATGCATAAATTATAATTTTGTATGAAAAGGTAAAAATTCAATATATACATGAGTTTCAATAGCTTTTATTGATTTTTTCATTGGAAAGCAAGATGGATTAAAAGTGTATGTTGTATAGATTTAGTTGCAAAAGTAGACTTTGCCTTAGTGTTTCTATGCAAAATTGCTTTCTACATTCAAAGAAGAAATAAGAAACTGAAATAAAAGGTTAAGGCTAGAAGTACCTGATAAAGTCGTGCGCACCAAAATCAGACGTTGAAAGATTCTCCTCTTTTGCTGTGGAGGAATGACACCTGCGAGAAAGAGACTAAAACACGGGAAGACGTTAGTCAAAGATATGGTGGGTTGTCAGGCGAACGCCTGATCCTAAAAGTACGAAGACTCCCTAGAAGGATATCAACCCACTGATAAAAAAGAGTAGAAAATTGGACGAAAGTAGATGATAATGACAGAAATAAATGACAGAAAAATAAAGAGCGTACCTGATATGTAGCACTGTTCTGCACAGTCATCGGCGTCGGTCTCTGTGGTGCCGGCGTCGGTTAGGAAGGTGCCGACGTCGGTTAAGGTGCCGTCGTCGGTCGGGGTAGTGACCGGCGTCGGTAGGGGCAGGTTCTGGGAAAGTCTGGACAGGGTCGGGACAGGCCTGAACAGAGTCAGGACAGCGCTGAGCGGAGTCAGGACAGCGCTGAACAGAGTCGGGACAGGGTCTGATAAGGTCAGGGTAGGGTTTTGATAAGGTCAGGGTAGGGTTTTGGACAGAGTCGGGACAGGGTCTGGGGGAGTTTGGGGAGTCGGGACAGAGGCAGGGATAACAAAACTGATAAATAATAACTGAGAAAGAAATGAAATAAACAGAATAAAGACTTACCTGGTAGAAGACGCGATGAAAGCCATGGTGTGCAGATTAGTTGATGTCGTAGTGTTGATGATTGCTCAGAGTTCACAGGTTGATGGAGGAATCCGCAGGTTGGTTGCTTGGAGTTTTCTGAATAGCGTTCGGGGATCCTGGCTCAAATGGCTGGCAGAGGTTGATGAAGGCGGGGGACGGGGACGGTTCCAGAAACGGTTCGTCAACCGTTTCGGGAAACCGAATGGTAACTGATAACGGACCAGGGGAAGGTGACCGACGTCGGCAGGATTGCCGACGTCGGCCGATAGGTGACCGACATCGGCGACATCGATCAGGTAAAGACCGACGTCGGCAGATGCATAATGGGTATAGAGTCTAGTTTTAGCTCTGTGCTCATCTTTACATGCTGCCAGGGTGAAGGTTGGTGAAACAAGTGATCGACAAGGGTTCGATAGGCGAAGAAGAATAAGACGGGGAAGGACGAGGGGAGTCGACACGATTTCGGTGTCTACATTTGCCCCTTTTTGTCTTGTTGGTTGTTCTGGATGAACTGCAAGACAAAAATAGGAGTGAGTGCCCCAGGTGAGGGATAAGGTTGATTTCGTCTTGTTGGTTGTTTGAATGAACTGCAAGACAAAATAGGAAGCGAAATGCCCCCAGTAAGGATGAGGTATTCCCCCTCAAAGCAGGAGTCGAGGGAAGGGAACCGGGAATCGGGTGCTGATTTGATAAAGAGCGGATGAAAAAAGGGTGAGGGTGAACGCTGCAAAGGTCGTGATTGCGCGCATACCACTGCACGAGATGGTCAGGTCAAAAGTGTCGCAGGCAAGGGTCGATGAGTGCCAAAATTGAAGTCACCGGGCCCCAGCATTTAGTCATCTGCTGATCGGGTCACTCAATCTAAGCTGAAGCTCCAAATGGGTCGTCGCGTTCTAGGTATCTCGGGTTCAGGAAGTGCTCCTAGAAACGCGAAAAAGTCACAAGTAGTGCGGATCAACCGGTGTGCGATCTTATACTTGTGAGGGTCCAAAAAGGTCTGCGCACAATTCTGCTAACCAGTCATGAGGTAGCATACATGCAAAAACAACCAAGGCAACAACGTCTTGGAAGTGGTCGAGGTCGGAGGAGATAGGCATGATCTCCAATGGTTGGTGGTCGATGGATGGATGAATGGACGAAAGGATGCGGCTGAGCTAACCCCAGAAGACCCCATGTCAACTGAGTGCTGCCTACATAGCCCTGGTGATAGGGCCTCAGGCCGATGTAGTTCTCCCTAGAAGGGAGGAAGGGTCAAAGGGATGGTGAGGAAAAAAAAGATGTTGCAGCCTTTTCCAAATGGTGTATTCTGCAACATTGGTTGAGGAGTTTTTCATCCCTAGCAATATTCCATATGCATGATGGATGTATGCTAAAAATGAATTGAGGTCTATTTATGCTTCAGCAAGTATTGGTTTATGCTTAACATAAATTGGGTCGAGTCGATAGTTTCCATGTGTATTGGTGTCCATAGAAACTAGGGGGAATGGGGTAGGTCATGTTGATGGTCTGAAAAGAGAGTTGAGCTGAGTTGATCGACAAGTGATGAAGGTGAATGTGACCAAAGTGCAGAAGAAGTGAAAAGCATATGGCTCTTTCATTGACAAGGACCAAAAAGATAGCATGGATAGGGGTTATGAGAACCAAGAGCCCCATTCATGCGTGACGTCGTTGACCATAGTTATGTTAGAGCGGTAATCGAATCACTTAGACATTAAAGTGAGCTCGAAGTCCCTTGAGTAGGTAATGGGAGGAAGAAAGAGGGTAACCCGTTTTAAGAGCAGAGATAACTTTGCCCCCTTTTTATAGGAGACCCTGAGACAACTACAAGTCAAGTCCGTGACTCGTTTTTTTTTTTTTTTTTTTTTTTTTTTTTTTTGGCGCAGACTGATCAATGCGGGAAGCCTGCATAGAGATGTCATTTGCTGTAGTGGTCAGGTTGTGAAGCTGATCGATGCAGGAAGCTTCTAAAATAATGCTATTTATTGCCAGAGTAGTCATAGCCATCCTTCGAGGGAGTGGTCTAGATTTTTGTTTAATAATGTTTGATAAGTTGGCCTAGCTGTCCTTCGAGGGATCAGTCTAGTAATACAGCAATGATAGTATAGCTGTCCTTCGAGGGAGCAGTCTGTCTTTTTGATTTTGATATAGATATAGTGACCATGGATATGTTTTGACATCTTGATTTGTTTTTATAGAAATGTGAGTCATGGACAAGACTGTAGAAGGTCAAGGGCTCCCTTTTATGAGGACAAAGCATCCATACCGCATAAAAGGGTTATAGGAATTGTTAAGAGGAATAGGGTTGAAAGGAAGTAGGATTAAGAGGACAAGGATTGCTCAAGGGATGAGCTCAAGTTAAGTGTCAAGTGGACGAATACTCGACTAGCAGTAGAACGGTCGCAGATGCAACGCATTAAGAGGCTCAGGTTCTGGGCGTCCATCAAGAGAAGACAGACGGTAAGTCCCTGATCCATACTTGTGCGTGATAATAAAAGGTCCGAGCCAATTAGGAGCAAACTTGCCTCGTTTACTTCGCTCCATATTGGTCACGTGTTGATTCTCTTTGAGGACGAGGTCTCCGATGTTGAAATCTCGTTCTCGCAGATTTTTGTCATAGGTGCGCTTGATGCGATGTTGATAGACATGGAGATGATTAAGGGCAGCAAGACGGTGTTCGTCAAGTAACTCAAGTTGAGCTAAGCGATCTTGACAAAAGTCATCGTTGGAAAGGATATCATGTAGAGAAATGCAGAGAGACGGGATCTGTACTTCGAGAGGTAAGACAGCCTCTGTTCCGTACACAAGAGAAAAAGGGGTAGCACCCATAGAGGTTCGGATGCTAGTGCGGTAAGCCCACAAAGTGAAGGGAATGTGAATGTGCCAATCCTTGCCTGTGTCACTGACCACTTTCATGAGAATTTTGGTGAGAATTTTGTTGGAAGCCTCGGCCTGCCCATTTGCTTATGGGTAGTAAGGCGAAGAGAAACTGAGTTTGATGCCGAAGGAGTCGCATAGCTTTTGGACAGTTTTGTTTTTGAAGGACTTGCCGTTATCAGTGATGATTTTATGAGGGACACCGAAACGACAGATGATGTGGGTGTTGATGAAGTCGACGATCTTGTTAGCTTTTGTGGAGACGAGAGGAATGGCTTCCACCCACTTGGTGAAATATTCAGTGGCTGTGATGATGGATTGATGACGAAGAGACGAATGAGGGTTAATCTCACCGATGAGATCTAAACCCCACTGAGAGAAAGGCCAAAAATCCTGAGCAACTTGTAAGGCGTGACTGGGGAGATGAAGCAAGTTAGAGTGCTGCTGACACTTGATGCAACGCCGAACATAATCGCTACAGTCTTGATGAAGGGTAGGCCAATAATAGCCCAGACGAAGGATGCGCTTGGCAACCAAATTTCCACTGAAATGCCCACCACAAATCCCATCGTGGACTTGCTAGATGGCGTGAGATGCTTCAGTGGAGGTTAGACAACGAAGAAGGAGGCCGTCGAAGCCTCGCTTATAGAGAAGACCCCCTAGCATGGTATAGCGAGCAGTACGCTTGATAAAAGCTCGTCGTGCATTACTAGAGAGATTGGGAGGAATGATAGAGAGAGATAAGAAGTCCACAAGTTGCTTATACCAAGCATCTTGTGGGCTTGGGTCTATAGTGTTGACATGATGAATGTGAGGAGAGATATACGAAGGCAACGGCACACGATGCACCGTGACAAAAAGTCTGGATGCAGATGAGGAAGATGGGATATGAGAAGCGAGAGAAGCCATAGTGTCAGCAAACTTGTTCGTGGATCGAGGAACAGTCTGCAAGAGGAAATGGTCGAAAGATGCAAGGAGAATGTCAGCACGATTTTTATACCTTTGCAAAATTTCATTTTTACAGAGATATGAACCGTTGACCTGATTGACGACGAGCTGCGAGTCGCCGAAGATGTTGATGGACTTAATGCTGAGAGAGAGGGCGGTCTGAAGTCCCAAAATTAAGGCCTCGTATTCGGCCATATTATTGGTACAATCAAAGTCGAGTTTAAAAGACAAAGGCATGGGCTCCCTTTCGAGTGGGATGAGAATGACCCCAGCACCTCCACCTAGTTGACATTTGGACCCGTCAAAGAACATAGTCATCTGATAGGTGGTGTCGTCGGAGGAAAGCACAGCGATAGACTCGTCAGGGAATTCACACTGCAAAGGTTGAGTGTCAGGAAGAGGGGCATTGGCTAGTTGATCAGCGATGGTTTGCCCCTTGATAGATTTCTGCTGGATGAATTCGAGATCGAACTCAGCAAGCAGCATGAGCCACTGAGCCATACGTTGATTCTGATATGGCTTGGAGTGCATATATTTGAGAGGGTCGATATGGGTGATGACAAAGGTTTTGTGACTGAGAAGATAGTGGCAAAGCTTAGTAGCAGCAAAGACTAACGCCAAACAGAGTTTCTCGATATGGGTATACCGAGTTTCATAGTCGACCAGTGTTCGGCTGATGTAATAAACGGCTTGCTCACGGTGATGCTCGTCTCGGTGCGCGATCATGGCACCTAACGAATGGTGAGTGGCTGAGATATAAAGGTAGAAGGGTTGGTCATCTTTAGGTGGAATGAGAACTGGTGGAGAGACTAGATAGCGTTTTAAGGCTTCAAAAGCCTCTTGACAGTCCTTATCCCATGTAAAAATGACGTCCTTCTTAAGGAGATGATGAAAAGGTTGGCAGCGATCAGAAAGCTGTGAGATGAAGTGGCGAATGGACTGGAGCTTGCCTTGCAAACTGCGAAGCTGCTTGAGATTGGTCGGGGGAGGCATTTCGAGGATAGCGCGAATCTTGGCGGGATCTATCTCGATGCCACGGAAGGAAATGATGAAGCCGAGAAGCTTGCCAGAGAGGACCCCAAAGACACATTTCTTGGGGTTAAGACGGACATTGTACTGAAGAAGACGAGAAAAGATGATGTTGAGAATGGTCAGATGGTCACGGCGAAGCTTGGATTTGCTGAGAAGGTCATCCACATAATCCTCCATGATTTTGTGGAGGAGATCATGGAAAATGTAGGTCATGGCACGCTGATAAGTGGCACCTGCGTTCTTCAAGCCGAAAGGCATGACTCGATAGCAAAAAGTCCCCCATGGGGTGATGAAAGTAGTCTTGTGCTGATCTTCCGGAGCAATCAGGATTTGATTGTATCCTGAAAACCCGTCCATAAGAGATAGCATCTCATGGCCGGCCGTAAGATCAATGAGCTGGTCAATGTTAGGAAGAGGAAAGTCATCTTTAGGATAAGCTAGATTAAGGTCACGATAGTCTGTGCAGATCCGAATCCCCCAGTTGCCTTGGTGACTGGGACGATGTTAGAGACCCACTATGGATAGTCGATGGGCTGGATGAAGGAGACAGAAAGGAGACGCCGAAGCTCCTCCTTGACAAGGAGGGCAACGCGAGGATGCATCTTTTGAAGCTTTTGCCTGACAGGCTTAGCCTCTGGTTTGATGACAATGTTATGGGTAACGATGGTGGGGTCGATGCCAGGCATATCACTGTAAGTCCAGGCAAAGGCCTTGCTATGGTCGGAGAGGAACTGGGTATAGTCAAGCTGCTCCTGAGCATCTAAAGATTGGCCGATCTTTAAGACATGAGGAACATCAGAAGAAGGAAGGTTGATGTCAATGGTTGATTCATTTAACATAACCTGGGTCTCAGAAGGGAGGGAGCGTTGGATGAAAGAATCATCAGCGCCCATGTAGGAAAGAATGGCGTCATCGTCAATGCAGTGGACAGTGTGAATGGTTGCCGACTCATCTTCGATCATGGTGGGAAGAATGAGAGGGAGAGACTTGGATATCCCATTGAGCTGATAAGTCAAGGGGTCCAGGCGAATGGTGTTTATGGAAAAAAAAACTAGGAGGAATGGAAACCACTGACTCCGTAGGTGAAGGTGGCGAAATAGGCGAGTGTGGAGGAAATTGGTCAAGGATTGGTTCAGGATAAAGGTCTACAGGGTCTTGAGTGGGGTCGTGATATCCCAGACCATACCGTTTCTTGGCGTCGTCATCATTGAGCAGTTGGATAGGCTGATGGGAGCCCTGCTCATAGCGTCCGAAACCAAAACCCTTCCATGCACACCTGTAAAGGTAAGTATGTGCAAAGGCGGGGTTGCCAAGAAACGAAAAATCTAATGTGAAAGGTTGGGGTGAAGAAAGAGGATTACCGTCAGTAGGAGCTTGATTAAGCCCTCCATAGATGAGGTTGGTACGGAGGTGAGGGGGACCATAAGGTATGATCATCCCAATCCGATGGTCGTAGCTGGGGTTGTGATGAAGGCGTCCATACTCTTGCGGAGTTTGGAACATGTCTAAAGCCAACAAGCGATACTCTCCCAATGAAAGTCTTTGAAAGACGTCTTCCATGGGATCTGTGGTTGTCGCTTGAAGGGGAGGTGTAAGGGCGACCGCCTGTTGCGAACTGGTTGAAGCTTTCGCGGATGGAGGCAGTGCCGAGGTTGATGGCTTGATAGGAATGAGGACATCGTTTGGATGGTAGGTGGTATTGCATGTTTTGAAAGGCGAAGGGTCAGCGGGAATGGTGTGGACTTGTCCGTCATGCTCAAACTTCACACAACGGTGCAGGGTGGAGGGGACACAGGCCATGGCGCAGATCCAGGGTCGGCCCAACAAGATGTTGTATTGGAACTCTCCTTTGATGATGTAGAAGAGCTCCGGGACTGTGCGTGGACCAACGCGGATATGAAGGATAACTGTGCCAATGGTCGTGGTAGTAGTGTCGTTGAAAGAGCGCAAGATCACGTCAGTTTTGGAGACGTAATTCTTGGGAAGAGCCAACTGATCAAAGGCATGAGTGGAGATGATGTTGATGCTAGCACCCCCGTCGATCATAATGCGTTTAATGCGTGTCCGATCCATGTAGGCAGTGATGAAGAGGGCGGCATCCTGATCTTCCGTGTTGGATGTAGGAATCTCAGAATCACTGAATGTTATGGAGGCAACAGGGGCTAAGGAGTGGACAAGGGCAGCAAGTGGCTGAGGATCCTCAGGTTGGACCTCCGCTGCCTGCAGGGCTTGGATGAGGGCCTGACGATGTTGAGGTGAGGTTTGGACGAGATCGTAGAGGGACATCTTCACAGGCGTCTGGTGAAGCTGTTTCAACATGGAGTCGTGGATTGGTCCGGAAGAGGAAGAAGAAGAAGAAGAGGGTTGAGGTGCACCAAGGATAGAAATCTTAGGCTTAGGCGGTTGAGGTGGATTGACAAAAGGGTAGGTCCAAGGAATGGCGGCTTTTTCTTTCGCCTTATCCTTTTGTGACCTAGTGGTGATGTGAATGGCATTAATTTCAAAGATGGGAGGTGAAGATGATGTAGGGGTTGTAACCGGTTGATGAGATGTGGATGGGTTTGAAGAGGTTGAAGGGTTGTGAGAAGGAGTCGGGGGGCGGTCGAAAGTGTCCTCAAAGAGAAGAGTGTCTTTCTCCAGATAACGGCGAATGACAGCCTTGAGGGCACAACAAGTCTCAGTGTCATGTCCTGGTGTACGATGATATAAACAAATCTTCGTGTCGTCGAACCAGGAAGGTTTAGACCCGAGAGGGTGAAAGGGCTTGATGGGTGGAAGAGTTATGCTAGAAGTTTGCAAAAGTCGTTGCAAGATCAAAGAGTATGAGCCCACTAAAGGGTCCATGTTCATTGATGTATGCGATGTCGGTGACTTTTGCTTGGGCAAAATGGGAGGAGGTTTTCGTACCACCTTCTGGGTTGATGGTGCGATGACAGGTGGAGATGGTACACTCTTCGTGAGAGGTATCACCCTTTTGGGAGAGGGTAGGCTAGCGGTAGGTAAAGGAAGCAAAGGAGGCAACCGGTTTTGGTTAGAGGTTGAAGCGGGAAGGACTCTGGTTAAGGTTGAAGGATGCGGGCCCAAAATGGAGGGCAATGGTGACGGAAGAGGAGGCGTTCGCCTCTGTGGTTTGGCAGTATTTTGAGATTTAGATTGAAGACTACTATTAGTTGAAGTTTGGGTTAAGTCCACCTTTACTTGTGGATGAGTGAGGTTGGAGACGGGGCGAACTCCAAGTGATTTGATAGGTTTAGGCGGAGTAGATGAGGGTTTTGGTTTTGATGAAGTTGATGAAGATGTAGACGGTTTGGAAGTGGAGATCGGATTTTTGTTGATATTTTTAGAAGGTTCTGCCATGGGTGGATTAGCGATATGAGATGAGAGGGCCCGGGCTTGTTGAAGAGCTGTGAGACGGTCCCACAATCCCTGATGTTCCACTTTCCTAGAAGGGAGAAGTTCGAGTCTCTCCACTAGTCGGGAAAATGGCTGAGAAGATGCGGGATGAGGTTTAGGCTCTTGAGAAGATGCCAATGGTTGTGGGACTGAAGGTGAGACGGATGTAGTAGTCTCGGGCTCAAAGCAGGATGAAGTTGTGACAGGTTCATGTTTGGTTGGAGATGAAGGAGAGATAGGTTCTTCTCTGGGTGGAGAAGAAACTGGTGAATGAAGCTCCTCAAGCGGGTAAAGGGCAGGGATGATAGTGCCCTCCACTTGTGGTCGAGGAGTAGGAAAGGTTGGGTCCTCCATGGGCAGCAAGAAGGAAGATGGTGAAACTGGCGGTGCTGGTAAGGTCGAGGCGTCCTCCAAAATGAGAGAAGTTGAGGGAGAACTAGCCGGAGAAAGAGGTTCGTCCACATGTGATGGACTGATGGATGAACTCACCTCTTGTAGTTGGTTAGAAATGAGGGGCGAGACTGTATTGACTGTTCGAATATTATGTTCATGGGTATTGTCAGTCAAGGTCTGGACGTTGTTTTGGGTTGGTGGATGATTAGGGAATGGTTGTTTGAAGATATCGATACCCTGATTAGGAGGGGCATTAGGATTGTCGAGGATGAGGTCACCCTTTTCCAACATGTCTTGAACTATGTTTTTAAGGGTTTTACAGTTGCCCGTGTCATGACCTTTAACACGGTGGTAGTGGCAGAAGTCATTCTCCCTATACCACGCAGGGATGGCGCGTGAGGGATCAAATTGTGGTGGAGGTCGGATCTGAGGGAGATTGATGGCCCCTTGTTTGACGAGTTTTTCCAGCACAGACGCGTATGATTCTCCAAGTGGAGTAAACTGTCGCTGTATGTATCTCTGCTAAAATTGACGAGTGGCGCTCATGGACGTGGATGGTTCAGGTTGATTAGTTGAAGGCGAAGAAGAGGAAGATCTAACAACCACAGCATTTGCTGAAGCTTTAGATTTAGGATTGGACAAGGAGGGTTTAGAAGAAGGGTCATTGGTTTTGGAGTTGGGATTCTTACTCCGCAACTTGACTTTATTCTCCTCAACGGCACGTAATTCAAGTTTACGAGCCATCGTGAAGGCCTCGTCAAAAGTGCGGAAGGTTTGAACCCTCAAGGTAGAAGAAATATGTTTAGCACAGGCTTGAGAGAAAAGTTCAATAAGCTCAGGCTGAGGTAAAGAAAATGAAAGTTGATTGATAAGGCCCCTCCACCGAGCGACGAAATCAGCAATAGATTCATCCTCAAACTGGCGAATAGAATAGAGGTCTGTGATAGAGACCTTCTTGGTGATATTGATGGAGAAATGATCGAGGAAGAGCTGGGCCAGCTGAGTGAATGTGAGGATGGAATGGTTGGGAAGAGAGCTGTACCAGTCAAGTGCAGCACCCGAGAGAGACATGGGAAACGTGCGTAAGAGCAACGCATCGTCGTGAGCGATAAGGTAACAGGCATGTCTGAATGCCCGTAAATGTTGTTGTGGGTCTTCCTTACTCTGGAAACGAGAAAACTTAGGAAGTTCCCACTGGTTGGGATATGGTCTGATGGGGACGGAAGGATGAATGGGCTCGTTACAGATTTGTTCGTACGAGAGAGTGTTGCGTGAGCCGGTAATAGAGGTCTCTAGGTTGGACATTTTATCCATCAGCATCTTGATAATATCTACTGACAGATTGGCAGATGGAGCACCTCCTAGATTGTGAGGTGCTTGAAAGAGGCTGGAAGAGGTATACGATGTAGTCGGTTGTACCAATAAGGGCGCAACGTACGGATGACTAGTCGTAGGGACGGAAGAAGTGACTAGGGATGGTTGGATAGAAGACATGGCTAGGTTTGATGTTGTCATGGGAGGTTGGTTAGAGGTAACATGGGCTAACGGATGGGTAGCCACCCTAGTGTTGATAGGAGTAAGAGTGGGCGGAATAGAGACGACCAGGTTTTGAAAGGGGGTAGAAAGTGGTTGAGCGGACTGAGATTGATTGGGGGCCGAAACCCCGGTGAAAGTGGGCCCAACAACAGAAGGAGAGGCCACACTTGGATGGTTGGTGAAAGGTTGGTCATTGGTTGAGGCAACAGCCTGGGTGTCTAAGGGTTGGACTACGGACGTTGTTGATACGACCGCAGTTGCGAGGAGAGAAGTCGGCATTCCATAAATTGGATTGCCAAAGGGGTCTCGCGTTTGGCTATTCGCGAGATAGTGTTGCAGGGCTTTAGTATTGAGGTCCAAGAATCATGCGAAGTCTTGGTCCCCTTCTGGAATAATAGGCGTTTGGGGTGGAGATGGTCTGGTAGGAGTTCTTTCAGTTTCTGAGTCGAACTCCATTGTAGGGTTGGTTGTAGGCAGGGTAGATGGAAGAGGATGATGCCTCACGTGATCGACTAGAGCCTTGGCTTGGCTACGAGTCAGAACCATTCAAGGCAAGGGAGAACGTCCTCACAAGCTCAAACAAGCAGATAAGAACCAAAAAGATGAAGACACAAGCAGATCCTAAAACCCTAGAAGTAAATTATTAGGATTATAGTGGCTTATGCCTTAGAATGTATGTGTAGAGGAAGATTGGCTGAAAAATGGGTCCTAGAAGAAGCAGTCTATGGATGGTTTCGGGTTTTGTTATGGTGCTCAAGAAATCTGTGTTAGCTTCCATACAGGCCTGGTGCTAAGGAGCAAGCTCCCCTCACTTCACGATTCCAGTGGTTAGCTGGTTTCGCTTAGCCAAAATATACTTCCACTAGAGTTTATACTCCGCCAGAGAACGGAGTGGGCTTCCCCCTTGGTGATGAAATCCAAGTAGGGTCACCGGGACGGGTAAGGTATCCGCTGGGGGATGAAATCCCAGTCGGGCCTTGTCTCAGGTAAGTTTTATGTGTGTTTTAGTGCATGTGATTTGGTCGTGTAACATCAAGTGATCTAGGTTAATTCAATATGCGGTTTAATTACTATGTGTGGTCTAAGAGATGCAGGCAAACAGAAATGAATGCAGAGTGTTTTAATGTCCAAGTCGAAATGTTTGTTCGTATGAAGACGAATGGAGAAAGAGTCGAAGAGTATGAGTTTAGCTAGTCTAAAAGTGCAAGAAAGAAATGTTCGTTTTAGTTCTGCTTATGATGTTGTTTAAGAAGAGACGAAAGGAGGCGAAAAGGAAGAAACCTAATGCACCTAAATGAACGAAAGAAAGAAAGAACCCAAGGAGGACCTAGGGTCCCACCGGGCGTGCCAGAATGTTTCTATGCAAAATTGTTTTCTACATTCAAAGAAGAAATAAGAAACTGAAATAAAAGGTTAAGGCTAGAAGTACCTGATAAAGTCATGCGCACCGAAATCAGACGTTGAAAGATTCTCCTCTTTTGCTGTGGAGGAATGACACCTGCGAGAAAGAGACTAAAACACGGGAAGACGTTAGTCAAAGATATGGTGGGTTGTCAGGCGAACGCCTGATCCCGGAAGTACGAAGACTCCCTAGAAGGATATCAACCCACTGATAAAAAAGAGTAGAAAATTGGATGAAAGTAGATGATAATGACAGAAATAAATGACAGAAAAATAAAGAGCGTACCTGATATGTAGCATTGTTCTGCACAGTCGCCGGCATCGGTCTCTGTGGTGCCGGCGTCGGTTAGGAAGGTGCCGACGTCGGTTAAGGTGCCGTCGTCGGTCGGGGTAGTGACCGGCGTCGGTAGGGGCAAGTTCTAGGAAAGTCTGGACAGGGTCGGGACAGGCCTGAACAGAGTTGAGACAGCGCTGAGCGGAGTCGGGACAGCGCTGAATAGAGTCGGGACAGGTTCTGATAAGGTCAGGGTAGGGTTTTGATAAGGTCAGGGTAGGGTTTTGGACAGAGTCGGGACAGGGTCTGGGGGAGTTTGGGGAGTCGGGACAGAGGCAGGGATAACAAAACTGATAAATAATAACTGAGAAAGAAATGAAATAAACAGAATAAAGACTTACCTGGTAGAAGACGCGATGAAAGCCATGGTGTGCAGATTAGTTGATGTCGTAGTGTTGATGATTGCTCGGAGTTCGCAGGTTGATGGAGGAATCCGCAGGTTGGTTGCTTGGAGTTTTCTGAATAGCGTTCGGGGATCCTGGCTCAAATGGCTGGCAGAGGTTGATGAAGGTGGGGGACGGGGACGGTTCTAGAAACGGTTCGTCAACCGTTTCGGGAAATCGAATGGTAACTGATAACGGACCAGGGGAAGGTGACCGACGTCGGCAGGATTGCCGACGTCGGCCGATAGGTGACCGACGTCGGCGACATTGGTCGGGTAAAGACCGACGTCGGCAGATGCATAATGGGTATAGAGTCTAGTTTTAGCTCTGTGCTCATCTTTACATGCTGCCAGGGTCAAGGTTGGTGAAACAAGTGATCGACAAGGGTTCGATAGGCGAAGAAGAATAAGACGGGGAAGGACCAGGGGAGTCGACACGATTTCGGTGTCTACACTTAGCAAGAGAGCTTTAAAATCCATAGGTCAAATTGAATATATAGCAATTTATTTTACTAGTTAAAAGTGACTTTTACAAGCTGTATTGTAAATTGATTATCATAAAAGACAAGTTCAAAGGTTCTTAAAAAATAGACACGGATGGTTAGAGAGGCTTTGTGGCCTTCTAACATACATGAGCCTTGGATGCTTAGGGATTTGTTTTGGATACATCATAACCTTAAATAACATATTGAAAAAATCATCCTTAGATGTTTATAGGATGTTGGTGTATCCATGATGAAATACCTCATATTTTATGTCTTCCTAGTTGTTGCTTTTTGTCTTATAAGCTTAAGCACCTTAACTACAAAATTAATTGAATGCCTTTGTTGGGTTGATGTGGCACTAGATTTTATTATTATGCCTTTTTACACCCAAATTTTGTCAAGAAATCACAAGTACTATGTATTTTATAGCTCTTGTATCTAGAAGCTCCTAATGTTGAATTAAATTCTTATCCGCATGTGTCATCTTAGTCCTATGTATTTTTTGTTACTCTTTCACATTGATTTCACTATTTTTATAAAATATCATTCTTCTATGTAATCCATTTTTAGAGTCACAAGGATCCCTAGTCTTTCCTTAACTTCATTCTTTAGTTTTATTACATTTGGATAAGAGTGACCCATTAGATAGGAGCATCCCAATCCATTGTTTGATTCCCCCTATTATCCAGTTCTTGTTTTAGAAATCATTTTGCTATGTTTTTTTTGGGGTATCTTTTTATGATCATTTAACCCTTGTTTGATTTTATTGGTGCATGAATAGGTTTTTTAAATTCAAAATTGGGAGTCACATATTTTAAGGGTTCCCTAAGGCATTTTACATCTAAAATTTACTATTTTGGCACTAACATAAAAAATAAAATCACATTACAACAAGCTCAATCTATGTCTTTATCTAATATTTATACATATCACATCTAAATTGCATGTTTGTACCAAAAGGAGTGCCTAGGTGAAAGGCATTTTTGATATGAATTATGTTTAATCCAATTAAGCACATTCCCTATGGGAGAACTACATCGACCTAAGATCCCTATCATTGGGGCTATGTAGTCAATGCTCAATACAACAAGTATTATGAGGACAAATAAACCATTCCCATTTTCTCGTCCCATCCCTTTTTAATTTGATATTGGTTTTCTTCATGTGTGTTTGAGTACACTAGGATTCAGAAGAGAAGAAGACAAAACACAAGATAAATATCATGATTGTAGACACATACCAGACTGAGACTCACCTACATGAAGATTTGCATAGAACCCAATTTGTAGTTTATTATAGCAGAAGTTTGGATAGGATCACCCTATTGGACAAGAGTGCACTTCTTTATTATTCAAATCCACCACTATTTTCTAAATTCAAAATGACACTCAGATAGTCAAATGTAGTAGTGCCATGACATACTTAGGATAAAAACAATCAAGTATAGCTCTGATAGCCCAAAAGTGATAAGTAGCTCATCCTTTATTTCACATTCTTTTCCAAACTCTAGTTGTTTAATATCATTTTATTGCAAGTAGAATGCATGGTTGAATGTTGAGTTAATTACTCATTTTAATTTAGTCACTTATTTTTTTTGATTGGGTTAAACCCTCGTTAATCACAAAATCAATAAAACATATTGGTCAACCCATTTTATTTATCGAACATAGTCAAAATTCTAGCTTTTAATCTTAGGGATTTCCTTACAAATTTTTGTCTTCTTAGGATTTTAAATTAAATTTTAATTTCCATATATGTTGGAATGCATGTTAGCATTGATTTTTATTTCTCCTCTTATTCTCATTTTAATTTTTAGAAATTTTTAAAATAATAAAAAATAATCTCTCCCTCCCCATTGAGTTGATAAATTCACATTCATTCCTTATAATTATAATAATTAATGGACAAATTATCAAAGTTGTGTGTTATATCCAAATGACAAACATGATCTGATATATAATGATGATGACGATTAATGTTTCCATGATGGTTATGATGATTATTTTGATGCTTAAAATGATAAGGCAGATAGTGTAGATACATGTTCTTACCTTACTACTTCCATTGTATCTTTACCACATCAAGTAGAAAAATTACCAATATAATTCCAAAGGAGTCTCTCATTGGTGATGTTTCATTCGATAATACTCCTAACTTATCAAATACATTTTCAGCATCACTTTTCAATATTACACAATATAAAGCTAAGAAAGTTAAAATTGTATTTCATACAAAAAATGGCATTTGTGCATCTAAGTATCCTAGTTACATTAATGTTCCTTTCTCTTATGATAATGAGGTATCTAAATTAGAAAGTGCCAATGCATCTTATATTCCCTTCTCTTTTGAAACAAAAAAAGAAAGTGATAATGCACATGATGATGTTTTAAATAAGGTTAAAAATGTATTTTTTTATTATTATCCCTCCTTTAATTCAATTAAAATTTGTTCAATATCAAATATTGATAACAAATCTCAAAATTGCATTCCTTTTTCAAATGATTATGTTTCAAACAAGGTAGAAATTTTAGATCTTTCTCCTTTATTTACCTTTTCTACACAAAAGAATGTTCCAATTCCAAATGTTGATAATGAAAGTAAAGCTTGTACTCCTCTTGCATGTGATGATTCCTTAAATGATATTTTAAATCTAAATATATCCCTTACACCCTCTTCAAGTGAGCATGAAAATAGGGTTACTTCCAATGTTGATTATACAAATTAAAGTGATTATGATCATGATGAAAATTGGAATGATGATGATTATTATGCATATAATTATTAAATGATCCCTTTAAATATTTAAATGTGCCTTCACAATAAATTGTATCTTTAATGCATGTTGTGGGTGCCTTACAACATAAAGTAGACCAACTTACATTGGACAATAAGGCTTACTACTCTTGGGTTGATTCTAATGCTATTCATGGCAACCCATTTCCATGTAATATCTTTCACGCACAATTAACAAGGAATTTTAAAATACCAACATTCTATAAGTTCAATGGAACTGGTGATCCTTATTTACATCTCAAAGCTTATAGGAAAGCTATGAATGGATGTAATGATAATTTGATATTACTATAGTTATTTCCTTGGAGCCTAGAGAATGAGGCATTAAATTGGTTTCATCATTCACTCCCTAGTGGCTCATTACATACATATGCTGAGTTAGAAGAGGTCTTTATTATACACTTGATTCAAAATAAAGGACCCAGAGTTAAGTATGAGTAGTGACCATAATTACATTATGGAAGGTAAAAGATAATTTCTAATTATATCTTATAGTTTAACACATGTATGAAATAATTAGTCAATCAACTAAAAAATTTGGATACATTGTAAATTTTTGGTAGAGGTCTCATTTTCCATCTCATGGAATGATTTTTATATCATACACATCAGTCATTCCAACATCTTTGTTATGCATCTATTGTATTAAAAAGGAAATTAGGAATTATTGAGATTAATACAAAGGTAGATTTTGTTCTTGAGTTGTTACCATCAGAGTCATCCAATATGGCCTAAGCACATAATACACATATTTTAGAGATACATGTGCAATAGAAGAAACAATTCAAAGTACTTAGCAAAAGGAAAGAATCATCTCACAAATAAAATACTACAATGAATAAAGCACAATATACTAAGAAATTAGCAAAGGGAAAGAATCAGTTCACAAATCAAATCCTATAATGAATAAAGCACAATATACCAAGAAAGATCTTATACACTTTGATTCATTTAGAGATAGGCTTCATGGAATTTTCTTAACCCTATTATATGGAAGGATGATTTTACTTCCTCCCAATCATTATCTTCCACCATATCACTTGGACAAAGTCAGAAATCAACCTTATTATAACTATCATCACATTAATGGTCATTGAGATGATTGTTATACACTCAGCGATTGAATTGAGTAGTGTGTCAATAGAGGCATTATCACATTTACAAATGGGACATCCAAGTATTATTTTCCCCATTCACCTATATCCCATTCTACCATGATTGAGTTATCCTAGACCATTATTTCTAAGAAACCAATGGTTACTCATCATGTGACTAGAAAGGTTTCTAGAGAACCCAGTTATGACATATCAGTAGTACCACCCATTCAATAGAAATGGTGGAGAATATATAAAGATAAACCAAATTAAAATTGTATTTTGCCACAAGTAAATTAGAATCAATGAACAATGATAGTGAGAATACTGATAAATATTTTTTCAAATGATTATGCATAGATTCCTATGATAGTTATGCCCAGGGAAGCGTTATAACTAGTATACAATCATTTAATTATAAAACATGATCTATATGGTTCACAATTTTTATTACCTTCAAGGTGGACAGATAAATATTTTAGGCTCATATAGTTCTTACATCATTATTAGATATATATCACAACACTACAATGATAACATTATAACATAATCATTCAAATTAAAAACATATATCTTAAGGATTAAAAATTCCAACTCAATACAATCATCACACAATGTAATATCTCAAAACATCTCATATATATCGAAGAGTTTATACAAGGTGACAGGTAATACATCACACTATGATTAGGATATGGTCTATAGGACCCCCTCATTAACATCATCTATATCCGCTACCACAGGAGTCAAAGAAATAGAAACTTGAGAATCACCACATATGCTAGAGCATGACCTTACTCTCCTCTCTTTATCCTCATACACATATATTGATTCATTGATATTTGCATTCTCCCATTGTAAGTGTATATTCTCATCCAATATCCTAGTACCTAGATCGCCCATTAGATATGGGGGGCATCTTTTGCCTCATCATCTCATCTCTCAACTCATCATGTTTTGTTTTAGCTCACACATATCTTGTGGTATATATTTCATCTCGATCAAATAAAGATTTGTGCACACAATTAACTATCATATCTCACTCGATGAGAAAACCATCCCTAACATCATCAAGAATGTGTCATGTCAGCTCATGAAGGGTAGACTCAATGGCCATCACCTAATAATCCACATCACTTACATATAAAAAAAATAAAAATTCATTAAATATCACTCAATAAATATTTTAAAATCATTACAAAGTAAAGGTAACAAATTTGGTTCAAAGCATTTCATATCTCTAACTCCCCTAATAGGCTCAAGGTCTAACACAACATCACTAGTTATTACTCCTCCACTTAGGAATAATGGGAACCATCCATGACATATCCATGATAATATATATGCATATGTGCATCCCACATCATCTACATTTAGGATCTCTATCTCTAGATACCTCTCATTTATTCAAATAGGTGAAAGACCTATCATTGATGGCCCATCCCTATTCCTTGGTCTCACTAGAGTCTACACACTCTGTGCCTATACCCATGGGTGATAGGGGCACATTATGCCACACACTAAACTATTATGTGACCCTATCATACTTAAAAACACTCATACATTCATCCACTAATCATGAAACCAAAAATTCATTTGGATACAGTGCAGTTATATCCCATCCTCTATCCACCTAGTGAATCCTCTATATGGTCTCCATATGATATAATTAGTCATAGGTTTTTGTAGTTTGGTGGAAAAGTATAGGGCAGGTATGGGATCATATTAACATGCTTTATATATATATATATATATATATATATATATATATATATATATATATATATATATATATATATATATATATATATATATATATATATATATATATAATGCATGTTAATATGATCCCATACCTGCCCTATACTTTTCCACCAAACTACAAACACCTATGAGTATGCCCACTCAACACATGGCATCCCCATTAGTCAAGTAAATTACTATATGTTCATACACCCATAAATGTAATAATGTAGTTGAACCAATACTACAACTAAAAGACTCACATGTAAATCTATATAGATCACGATACATATGAGCAATAATAGTCCTACCCCACTTGTAAATAGTCCCATGCTCCTTTATATCCTGAATAATCAAGTGTATCATGTATGCTATGGACAAATGCCTACCATACACTACTATGAATGAAGCTATTATAAAAACTAAAAACTTTTGGAGGTGTGGAATGTCTTCTAACATAATCTTAGATAATAAAAAATTTGAGTCACTACCTCTATGATGATGTGAATCTAGACTACCAGTGAAATATTTTCATTCTTGATTTATGGACCTAGACCCCATAGCATCTTATAATACCACTCTCCTCCTAGTTAATATTATTTATAGTATCCTCTAGCGTGATAGTCATCTCACTAATCGATAACCAAAATGTGTAACTATTTTCATCCCATCACTTGGATAATGTAGTTATCATATGTACATCATATGGCATTAGACCCAACCAACCTAAATATCTAATTCCTACCCTATCAACCATGAACCTCTCTATATACATCTAAATCTACTCAGCCTAGCTTATTCCATTAATCCTACTATTAATTTTGTAACCATTGCTTTGATTAAATAAATAAATATCATTCCTCATTATATATTTCCCACATCATGATAACCTTCCTACACACCTCATGTTATATTAATCCCTTTATTATCCTACTAACATCCCATTAAACCACTAATCCCACCTAATTTAATAACCACTTTCCCCACTTACCAGTTTAAAATTTAAAATATTCTACCTACCCCCTGCCAACCTATCCATAGCTTGTCCTACACACCTAGATCCTTAAACCTTCCTAAAACCCCTAAACTAATCCCTATTAACCCCTAATCACATCTAGAATCCTAAAAAATCAAGAGTCTTCTCTAGTTATCTAGAATTCTCTAAAACTAAAAGGTTCTAATGAATTTAAAATTCATTTTTAATCCTCCTCACCACCCTCTAAATAACCAAGCATGGAGCTTGGTTGGACTAATCATAATTGGAATCAAAGCACATAGAAGATTTCTTAGTCTTCATACACTCTTACATCCATATATCCTTGCATCCAAGAAGCCATTGATCCCCATTTCATCCATTTTAAATCTTGAAGCCACCATTGTCAAACAATCCAAAAAGCAGTCTCATAATCTTTTGAGAATCCATTTAAATATCTTGAAGGGAAGACAAATAGAATAAAGGTTATGGTAAGAGCCTTATAATAAGTTTTAATTGCTTATATATTCTATCCCACTGATGTTTTTGTATATTTTGGGTTAAGTTACTATATATAGTATATTGAATCCATAGCTCAAATTTTAAAAGCATACATTTGGAAACCACAATGAAATCCCTCCTTTTAAACTAGCTTGATATTTGTAAAGTGTGTGAATTCATCTTGCAGGTTGGGTTTAGAAATAATTTAGGCTCAAAGTTTCAAAAAATTTGCTTTCCAAGGGAATTGCAGAATTGCTCTGCAAACGCTGATTTTGCACTTGTGATTTTGCCCTTGACATTGGTGATTTTGGCATAAACCACCAACCTAACCACTATCCATTAGGGTAAATCAGTTGTTTTTATGTTGTTAGGTACAATCACTTATCAAAATTTATGATTTTTATTTATATATATGATTTTTTCAAAATTACGTATTAGTATTCACAGTTTTGATATTCATTTATGATTTTGAACATAACAGTCATGATTTTGATTCCTATCTACAATTTTGACTGATCTAGTTGTGATTTTACTCTTAGGTCATAAATTATTTTAATCCATACTATCATATATTTTAATCAATTTTTTATATAAAATTTTCTTTTTGTTTGACATGGTTTATTTTAGGAAACAAGCAAAGACTCTATCAAACTGGAATCATAAAATCCTAATCCCTAAGAAAAATCACTTCTAGGAAATTGTGACTTTGATTTGCATAAGTGACTTTAACACTTTTAGTTATGATTTTAATTAGTAGAAAATTTACATGGTTTCCAATCTCTAATTTATTTGTTTTTTGACTAAGCAAATCATTTATGATTTTACATATATTGGGCCTTCGCTTTTAACACTTGTTTTTACAGGTCTAAACCAAAATCTAATATTAATCAAAACTATAACTTCTATGTTATGATCTAATCTAATAAAATTTTAGTCACACAAACTACTATAAAAATCACAATCTAACAAATCATGTATAAACACATTCTATAATTGTATCTAATTTTTTAAATCTATAAATTTGCTTATTCTCGGTCATGGTTTTGATTTAAAGTAGTGATTTTGCCTCTGACAGTCATGATTTTCCCTAAACACTAGTAGTTTGGTTAACCATCTTGGCAAAATCACTTTGTAATTATGTTTTTGACATGTTATCAACAATTTTATAGGTTTTGTAAGAAATTTTGTACCAATTAACCACCCGGTAACCATTATAGTTTTCTTGTAGTTTACAAAGTCATTTGTCATAATTTGCGATTTTCACTAGTCATCTAAAGTTTTGCTTTTATATGTGATTTTACATATTACTGATTATGTATCTGTAATTTTCATTACTGTAGTAGGATTTTACATTCATTTTTGCATTTAAATTATCCTTTTTAAGTGTATTTTTTGGATTATTTTCAATTAATTTTTTGTCATTCCAAGGGTTATGTAAGTCCTAAATTGCATTTGACATTGAGGGAGTTTCCCCTCAAACATGCCTTGTACCCTTACAAGGAGTGCACCTAGGGCACTACCCCTAGAACTCACAAGGGTCACTACCCCTTGACCCCATAGGAGGTCGTTACACCCGAAACCATGCATTGTGGCCCCTCACTCGAAAAAAAATTATAATGTAAAACCCACAATGTTTTAAGTGTTTTTATTGAGGCTTATTAGGATAACCTTTTATTTTGATCCGTACAATGGAAATTTTATCTTTCCTAAGACTACTAACATCTTTTCTTGTATGTCATTTTTTTTCTAATGTCTTATCTTGGAGGTTGCCTCTCAAGATTGCCAAAGTGAAACTACTAATCACTTGCTTTTTAGGATGTCTGTTCAATATTTTGTTATTTTGAAATCATCTTGTAATTATGACATATGTATATATATATATATATATATATATATATATATATATGTCATAATTAATCAGTTAATTAATTTTTTTGTCTGCCTGTATGTATCCCAAGGGCTACAATGGTATATGCTTTTGTCTCAGAAGATCAAAAACTACTAAAAACCCTCCCATTTTTCTTATTTTAGGGGGAAGTGTGACATGGAAGTGATTCCCATTCACTTGTCATAGTCTTAGGGGTTGGTGACATGAATTTTATCACCATGGATTCAACCACACTCCATGTTCTGATAGAATAAAAAATCAAGGACAACTTTTATTAAGCCAAGTGATTGACCCCATATAGGTCTTTAGTGAAGGGAAACAATGACCCAAACATCAGATATCACCTTATATGAATTTGGGGCCCATGTACCTAGTGTATATCAGGGACACCCTTAGAGAGCCTGTATAGCCTAAAATAAGAACATCAACCATAATAGATGACTTACTATCATAATCAGTATTAGCTCCCAAGTGATTGTTAAGTATAAATGGGTTTTAGAGGATTTAGTATATTAATTAATGGGTCACCAACCTACATCCTTACCCATAAATTCATCAAATGGTATAGTCATTAGTTACACTCCAAAGTTAGTCATGAATTCTAGGGTTGTGGTTTACTTAATTTGGTGCGTATTATAATAGACCAGTGTTGTTTAGCTAAGTTATTCTTTTACCCAAGCTTATACACACCTATCTATGACTCCTTCACATATCATAATTTTTTATATCCTTGTCTCGTCATCGTATCATCCTATACATTCTTGTCAATATCCATATTACATCCTTGACAATATCCTCTTGTACATATTTACTCTATACATTTGTGTACATCCTTTTAAGATTATCTCATCATGAATCTTGTCCAATCTCTCATCACACCTCTCATCTTAGTCTAGTATCATATATTTAGCACTAGTCATACCCCATCACTTACATATCTTAATCAAGTCTTGTCATCTCTCCTTCACATCTTGTCATAGTCTAACCTCATATTATTCTCTTAGCCTTAGTAGTAATCATTTTTAGTGTCATCTTTATCACTTAAGACTAAAATATAGTCATCTTTAGTGTCATATCTATCACTTAAGAATAAAATCCACCTTATCTACAATCAATTACACCTTGGTCCTTTTTTATCACCATATCCTCATATCACCTTGTCTTGTCTTACTCATCCTTAGGGTCCGAGTCCAAACCGATACTTTATCCTGACCTTGTCTATTCTAATCACCTTGTCCACCACTTTATCCCTTGAAACCAACCTAATCACAGTCCAATCCATCTTTACCTTGTCATCCCTTTGACTATACTACATCATGTCAATTTTTTAGTTATATGTTAGTCTTCATCTATGGTGGTAAATAAATATTTCCATATTAGGGTGTCTATTCTTAGCTTGCATGTGTCTAATCAAGTTTGAGTCTATTCATAACCCATGATACCCATTCTCTTTATTTTTTTAGTATAATATTTGATATAGATGCATATGCTTTGTAAGTCATCCCATGAGCATTTTGTTTTATCCCACATTTAGGGGAAGTAGTAGTTTCTTATATTAGACTTATTATATAAGTTTTGAGGCCAAGGAAGGCATCCATGAATTTATTATATTGATCTTGCTAAAATGAGGTTTCCCCCTCAAAGATTCCAATGATTCTAGAATTTAGTCATTGTAATTTAGTTCTATTTATTTGAGTTAATATATTGCTAATTTTCATAGTTTATTTTTTTTCCATTATATACTAACTTGTTCAAGAAGGATCCTCTTAGAGTCATAATAAGAAGCCTATCAATCTATTAATAAAATCATCTCATCCTACTTAATTCTATCATATTATTCTTGAGCTATTTTCAATACAATCAATCCCTAGTCAAAATCAGTCTCTTAGGCCAGTCTAGCCCCTTGTCAAATCTTAGAGCTTGTCATAGCTTGCCTAGTCAAATCTAGTCAAAATCATTAAATTATAGCTTACATCCTAATTTTATCTACTTTATCTTGTCTTACCTCATTGAACATCACATCACATTGATAATCTAGTCAAACTTGAGATTAGACTAAAGCAAGCTTTTGTCCAAATTTTTTCCACACATCCCATCTTCATCCCTTAATCTTTCCATTCAAAATCCCACACCTTCCGATTGGGGATGGTGAACCACATCATCCATAATTTATCCCATCTTTATCCTTGGATTCCAAAGCAAATTTGTACACCTTGATGGACAATAGAGATGTACTCCTTTATCACTTCTTTTAGATGAGCACTCCACGTCCTAAGAATTTAACCCCATCCACTAAACATTAACTCCAATCTACACCCATTCTTGTTAGTCAACTCTTAGTCTTCATACTACCCATTCCCATTCAAACCCTCCATCCACCAGCCATATCTAGTCATATACCCTTCTTATACTAACAAAGGAAATCCTACCCTAGCAAACACCTTTTAATACTAATATGCCCACCCAATTGCATCAACAACCATCTGATATAAAGTCCAATGCTTCCACATCTAAGTCAATAAATGAAGAGAGGCCCTATACTACTCTTCTTATATCCTTATAAACCCTCTTCCACAAATGGTTTTTAAAAAAATGATGGTTTATCCACCCATACAACATCTTAATCCTACCAAGCCTAAACCATCATGGTATAAATCTAACCAATACTATGTATATCACCAAACCTGGGGGCATACCATTAATCAATGTCACAATTTCCAAAACTATGTTCAAGACCTCATCGACCATGGTGATATTGATATCAAAAATGAATCAGATGAATCTACACTTTAGGGTGAACAAGAAGAGGTATGCCAATATTATATTCCCGATCATGATCAAACCATTCCCTTTCCAAGCCAAGGTCAAGACATCACATCCATCTTCCATGGTCCCCCCAACTTTGAAAAATCATCCATCGAGACAAGTCTATTCCCCATGAACCTAGTCCTCCCTTCTCTAATGATTATTTCTTCCATGGACCTATCTTTGGCAAATCCATTATCCCTCCATCATCTTCCTCTCACCCATCATTTCAAAGACCCCATTTGGGGTGGTTGCTTACAAATAATGAATCCTTTACTAGTAGTAGTACATATTATATAGCAAAGTCAATAATGGATTCAACTCTTGTTTTATCTACATCAAGATCATGTTTAACACTAGTATCTAAATTAGATATTTTATCATAATCATCATTCTTGACTAATTTTGTAGATGGTGACTATGCTTGCCTTTTTGAAGATGCCTCCAATTCAGATGTCAACTAATCACAAGGCATATCCTTTAATCCTAATTAGGATGATGAAGTCATAAAATAATTTTCACAAGCTTTATCTATTGAAGATAGTCAAAGTGGATCTCATCTTACATCAGATGCATATACAATAGCTAGTCCTAGTGATCATTTCACTAATATTGAGGATATTTTCTTTGATGACAAAACTGGGTCTCTTAGGAACCCTTATGAGGACCATGATTACCCATCACCACTCATTGACCTCATCCTACCATCTTACCCACCTTCATCCATCATATATCTTTTTCTTCTTTTCAATGATCATTTAATCACATCCCTCCATAGGGACATGCACATACATCATTAGATACTTCCTTGAACAACATAACATGTGCCAAAAATATAAAGTTCCAAGACCATATTCAAAAATTCCTACATGATGGTCAAATCACCCTTAATCCATCAAGTCATAATCAATAAAATTTAAATCATCAGCCTAATCAAAAAGTGTCTTCCCCTAGTGAAACCTTATTTGAGGCACTAGGGGACCATCAAAGTTGAAATAATCATCATCTATCAAGTCAAAGATCAATCTCCTCTAGTGAATCCCAATGTCAGACACCAAGGTGAAGTCAAGATTTAATCAAATTTGAAGATCAAAACAATATCAAAATAAATATTAGTATGGCCAATGATCTTCAAATAATCATATCAAAGATAAACCACAAAGCCAAAGTGTCTTGGATCTCTTAAATTCATTTGTCATGTGTAACTAATCAAATACAAAATGTCCATAATATCTAACAATGTGTTTGACTACTAGTCCCACTTACCAATCACCCATCACACCTCCCTATCATGATCTTATCATCCATTTAATTCCTATATATCACCATTAAATCCAAACCCTAAATCCATCCATTCCACACCTCATAAACCTAGACAACATTGTCTCTTGAAGGGGTGTCGAAGACACCTAGTCTAGATGTTTAGAGGGGTATCAATCAAAATTTAATGAAGGTAATATGGACATCAATACATCTAACATTAACAACATGATCCTAACAACACATCTACCTAGAATAGGTGTTGGTTGAAGATTAAGAAAATTTATACATCTTGCATCTCTCCCATATCCAATAAATTGAGATGTTACAAAAATCATTCATCCAATGGTTAAAATTAGTCTTTTGAAACATATGGCGAGTGCCATGATAAAAATTAGTTTCTAGTGTGATGGTAAAATAATATATTATTTGCATTATACCTCAACACTTGGGGGAAAAAATACATCCCTTATTAATTCCATCCATATCATCTTTATCTATATCATACCTATTTCCATTGCTCCTACCCATCATCTAACATCATATATTGCATCCTATTATGTCCATTTTTTTCTAGTCTAGACCTTCATAAGGAAGTGGAAGATGTCTTTGGAAATGTTCTAAATCATCTTGGCATATCCTCCACTGGACACTCAGGTAACTAGATATTTGGTTCCTTCGTGATGTGGCCATTGGAGATCCCTAGTTCATTTTCCCTTAGTCCTCATCCCCTTTTCAACATCACTATCATCATTTTGTCATTCGTACTCATCCTGATTGCTAGGCATGGTATTGCCTTTTTTAGTAACCCCTTTTGTACAATGTATATACATATTCTCAAAAGACCCTAAAATTTGAAATATTCAAAAAAACCTAAAATTATAAAATCGATAAAACCCAAAACATCTAAGTTATCTTATTTTCTATCATCTTGTCGTATGTCTTAAATATTAAGTCTACTTGATTGACCAATCTAGGTGTTCATCCATAGAGGACATTGTAGTAGAGGATACAAGCAATGATGAGATCCTTCCCTCGATGATAGAGCCAAAGAGCAATGATGAGGGGAACATATAGTGAGAGGATACAGGGCTTGACCTCATTATAGGTATCTCTAGGACATGATGGACTAGATGGATGCATCCCTATAGTGGTTATATATCCCTAAATATAGATAGTGAATTTTTCATTGGGATAATAAAATATAATATAGATTAATTTAATGGTGTCATTGAGAATATCAATGCCTAAAAAACATGATGGGATATGACCTTCATAGCAGCCATAGATGCATACAGACAAATAGTTGATTGATAACCTATGAAAGGAGATTTATACTAAAGAGACAATGATATTTGGATTGGAAGCTATAGTGGATGTAAACTAGGGACATGGTATTACCTAATATGTTGAGATAACTCATCTTACTACATAGGTTACTCATATGACTATCAAGATTCAAAGGCTCGAGAGTGAGTGAGATATAGATGTGGTAGGAATAAAAACAAAGATGACCTGATAAACCATTGAGTTAATGAGTTTGGATGGCACATCTACATATAGATATGTAGAGGTTTAGAGACTCTATATAGAGAGGGACATGTCCTAGCAAGCTATGATGACATATAAATTAGTCCAAGTTTATGTAAAGTCTCTGAGTGTAGTCAAGGATGCTAAGTATTATCATAGTTTATATGATCAAGGTGTTCCTTTAGGGTATATATATATCCCCCATCATAAATATCATATAGATAAGGGCATCCTCAATGCATAACAAACCCATTTCATATCTACAACATTTATATACATCCATCTACACACATTATATACATCATGGAACTCAACTCTCACTCTATCCATTTGAAGGTGGAATCCTCCTAACTGGGGCTTGCACTGATATAGATAGACATTCACTAAAATACATATGATAATTTTTATTATTATCACCTAATCCACATTTATGTGGTCATTATGATATGATTGTATAGATGACACGTTTTGATCCCTACATTTTATTTTGATGTTATGGATGTGATTATCATTTTATTGTTACAATGTAATGGATGTATATGTAGATCAATTTTAATGTGATGTTTTTTAATTTTATATGTAGATATTAGAGATGGGATTCTATTGACATGTGATTTTCATTGATATGTTAGATGATATCATCTGATGGATGTATTAATGTGATTTGATTAAAGGATACTTATGTTATTTGATGTGATAGACACTCTTAATTTGGATTTTTTTATGTTACCATACTTATTCATTGGATAAGGATATATGCATAGATGTTAAAATTATTGATAGGCTAAGGTAGATGATGATGTAGGGATGGATAGGGGATACGTTGTCTTGAGTGTGCATAACTTGAATTTTCAATGTAGCACATGATAGTATGAATTATAATATAAAACACCATGATGTCTTGTCCATAGTGTGCATAAATAATGACTCAAATACAAACAAAATCAAAATAATAAAATAAAACAACAAGCAAAAAATAAATAAACACACACAAAAAAACTTGAAAACAAAAAGAAAAAAAAAGTATCTTGTTAATTATTATGATAAAACCCATACATAAGGAGTGTTTATAATAATAGCTTCATTGTACCAAATTAATGATGTATGCAAGGGGGTTAGATTGGGAATGATGTATCCAAATGAAGTGGCATTAAGTGTCTCAAAACTAATCAAATATTGAAGCCCAACTTAGAAAAAGACTACTAACTATGACAATTTTACACTATTTTTAGGGGTTTGTGGCTTTATATCTCTTTTTGGAGGTTTCTAAATTTTCTTTTTTTAGGGATTTTTTGGCTTTTTCATTTTTTAGGTTTTTTTGGCTTTTCTATACAAAGTATACTAGCAAATGGAAAACTGACTCTAACAGTGAGGATGGTGGTTATGGAAGATGTTATAATAGATGGATGAATTTATTTCCATGGGTTCTTTCCAAGGGATATAGATCTTTTGGAACCATCTATCCATATGTTGTTTTGATTTCCTATTACACTGGGTATGATCATAGAAACATTTCGACTCCCTATAGTTCATGTAGGTCATTACCAAGGTCAAAAATTATTGTTCTTTATAAGGTAGACAATGGGGTGGATTAGGACATGGACTGATGATGGAAAGGGGTACTCAAAAAATAAGGGGATTTCAAGTGTAAAAAAACATAAGGTGAATGATATTCTTGGGCTCATCAATTTATTGCCCATTTTGTTAGGGTGTGGAGCTAAAAGCTTCAACTATTTGTAGACACTAGAAGACTATGCTGAAGAACCAGAGGAACCAGTGTCGACAGTATAACCAATGTCGATCACAGACAGTGGAGAAGGAAACCGGTGATGGCAGGAGGTCGGCCGATGTCAACAGCACCAAGCAAGCAGGGACCGACGTCAGTTGCCTATGTATTTCCAAAACTGCTATTGATAAACAGTCAGTTAAGTGAAGTGAGTGTTTGCATGTCAAATGACTAATTATAGTCACGAGCTGCGTGTCTAATTATTGTAGTTAGATTTCTATTTTTGTAACCATGGGATTCTATTTAAAGACCCATGAGGCATGTATTGTAATGAAGATCAAGAAGAAAAGTAAAAGCATTGAAGGAAGCAAGGTCAAGGAGATCTATAGGTGTAAGGTCAAGGAGATCAGCTGAAGCATTCAAGGAGGGATAGCAACTCAGGTTGTAGAGTTGGTTTTGTGTTGAGCAAGAGAGAGAGGGAAGAAGGTCTTGAGGTGTGGCAAGCCTTTGAGGTGGAGGAAGAAGTGGCATCTTCCTTATTGTATTTTCTTCTAGTAGTATTTAATACAAGTGTGTGTATTGTCTCTCAAATTCTTTGTTGTCTCAAGTTCTAGTTACTTTATCATTCTGGTATAATTCCGTGTTTAATTGCTTATAAGAAAGTAATCAATTGTGCTTCCATTGGATAAGGGGTCTCCTAACAGTTGGTATTAGAGCATATTGATTGTAATAGGTTTCTCCTGACAAGTGGTATCAGAGCTACGGTTTGTAGGAAGCAGGTTATTGTTTTTTTATTATAGGTCATTCACAGGGTTTTCTAATTGAGTGGGAGTTCAGCAATGGCAGAAGAAAGTAAGCTACGAATGGAGAAGTTTAATGGCAAGAATTATCAACACTGGAGGATGCAGATTGAGGATTATTTATATCAGAAGGATTTGTACTTACCGTTGGGTGGGGTTGCATGCAAGCCCATAGATATGAAGGATGAAGAATGGAGTGTTCTTGATCGGAAGGCTCTCAGTTCCATAAGGTTGAGCCTTGCATCGTCTGTGATTTCCAGTTTATCACAGTGCAAGACAATGAAAGAGTTGATAAAGTGCTTGGCAAATTTATACGAAAAGCCCTCGACTTCTAATAAGGTATATCTTATGAAGTAGCTATTTACTTTGCAAATACAGGAAGGTGGATCAGTACATACTCATCTCAGTGATTTCCATGGTTTGGTAAACCAATTAGCTTCAGTCAATATTGTTTTTGATGATGAGGTAAAGGCTCTCTTGATTTTATGTTCTTTGCTTGAAAGTTGGGATGGTTTGGTTATGGCAGTAAGTAATTCTGCATCTGCTTCTAAAATCTTAAAAGTTGATGATGTTGTGAGTCTGATCTTGAATGAAGAAATACGCAGGAGAAGCACAGGTGAATCATCAAGGAATGCTCTAAGTGCAAAAAGTAGGGGAAGGCAAAGGGAGAAGGTTGAGTAAGGGAAATCAAGGTCGGGAAGGAGATTCGAGTCCAAAGGTATTACTTGCTGGTTTTGTGGAAAGAAAGGACATACAAAGGAGTGTTTGTTGAGAGATAAAGAGAATCAACATGCAGGTACTAAAGAAGCAAAGGATGCAAATATTGTGGTACAGGATGCTCTCATACTTTCTTTGGATATTCAGGTAGGATCATGGATTTTAGATTTTGTTTCATCTTTTCATGCATCCCCAAACAGAGATTTGTTTCATGAGTATGAACAGGGAGACTTTAGAGTGCTCTATTTAGGGGATGGTACGCCTTGTCAGATAGTTGGCAAAGGGAAAGTGCAGCTGAGATTGTAGATTGACAACACATGGGTGTTGAAGGAGGTCATGCATGTTCCAATTCTGAAGTAGAGTTTAATTTCTATAGGAAGGTTGGGAGATGAGGGATGCACAATAACCCTCAAAGCAGACTCTTGGAAGGTTACCAAGGGAGCACTTATTCTAGCAAGAGGTAAGAAAGTAGGTACTCTTTATCTACCTACTTGTATTACTGATTCTACTTCTGGTGTAGATTCAAAGATGTGGTCTAATAGGCTTGGTCACGTGAATAAGAAGGGAATGGACGTTCTTGATTCAAAAGGTATGTATTCAAATTTGGAAAGCATAGATAGAGTTCATTGCAAAAAAAGGAAATTTGATGCTCTTGACAGGAACAAAGAAGCCTTGGTGTTTATAGAGGAGATGAAAGATAGAGATCAGTCACAGGGGCTGAATAAATCTGAGCAAGGCAACATGGATAGACGTTTGATCCAAGAAGAGCTCGCGAATGAAAATTTCATCGCTTACAGGAACACACAGACGCCGATGTCAGTCACATGGGACCGATGTTGGTCAGCCAGATACCGACATTGGTCATGTGCAGACCATCAGGGTCAGTAGGTCGAGCAGGAGAAGTCTGACGTTGGTCATAAGGACCGACGTCAGCAGGGGGGACACCGGCGTCGGCTAGGGAAATGATGTCGGCAGTCAGTGTCAGTGCAGGGAACCGACATCGGTCGGGAGCAGACTGGGAGATGGCCGATATTGGTCACTGGAACGGATGTTGGGTGGATCTATAAGTCTCAAACACCCATGTGGAGGTCAGAAATGGTAAGTGAACCTCATACTCGTTGTTCACCTTCTTTATATTGCTTACTGATAGTCAAGAACTAGGAAGATGGAAGAAGCAATGCAGGTAGAATCTAGAAACAGTGGGAGCTTGGCATGGATGAGGAGTGTGAGTTCTTGAGTAGAACCAAACAGGTATTTGTTGGTAGAGTTGTCAGCTGGAAGGAAGCACTGGATAGAGGGATGGATTCTGGTTTTAGAGAAGAGAGTGGATAGACACGTGAGACAGAAGGCTATGGTATATGGTCTTGTTTAGGCTGCAGGCAATGGAGGTTTGAGTATTGTATTTTATCTTTACCAGGTTGGATAATATTAGCTACATTATCCTATTACTATATTGTGTTACTTGTTGTAGGGTTTCATATATAGGGAGTTTTCTGAGCTAAGGGTAGAGTTGGTTCAGAAGTATGTCATGAAGAATTTGGGAGTAGCAAAATTCTTTAGGCATAAGTGACAGGTTCAGCATCACAGGTTTCAGTGGTGGTTGGTCTTCAAGAGTGACTTTGAAGAGAGATACAGAGCCTAAGGAACAAAATAGATGGTGTACAGGTATAGGTACAAGTTATAGCTATTTATCTCCAAGTGGGAGATTGTTAGGGTGTGGAGCTAAAAGATTCAACTATTTGCAGACACTAGAAGAGGATGCTGAAGAACTAGAGGAACCAACGTCGGTAGTATAACTGACGTCAATCACAGACAGTGGAGAAGGAAACTGGTGACTGCAGGAGGTCAGCCGATGTCGGCAGCACCAGGCAAGCAGGGACTGACGTCGGTCGCCTATGTATTTCTAGAATTGTTGTTGACGAACAATCAGTTAAGTGAAGTGAGTGTTTGCATGTCAAATGACTAATTATAGTCATGAGCTGCGTGTCTAATTATTGTAGTTAGATTTCTATTTTTGTAACCATGGGATTCTATTTAAAGACCCATGAGGCATGTATTGTAATGAAGATCAAGAAGAAAATTAAAAGCATTGAAGCAAGCAAGGTCAAGGAGATCTACAGGTGTAAGGTCAAGGAGATCAGTTGAAGCATTCAAGGAGGGATAGCAACTCAAGTTGTAGAGTTGGTTTTGTGTTGAGCAAGAGAGAGAGGGAAGAAGGTCTTGAGGTGTGGCAAGCCTTTGAGGTGGAGGAAGAAGTGGCATCTTCCTTATTGTAATTTCTTCTAGTAGTATTTAATACAAGTGTGTGTATTGTCTCTCAAATTCTTTGTTGTCTCAAGTTTCTAGTTACTTTATCATTCTGGTATAATTCCGTGTTTAATTCCTTATAAGAAAGTAATCAATTATGCTTCTGTTGGATAAGGGGTCACCTGACAATTGGTATCAGAGCATATTGATTGTTGTAGGTTTCTCTTGACACATATTATGTAGCTAGCATGTAAGCTTTTGAGCCATATTTATTCATAATGATGTGGAAACCCAACTAATTAGTCTCCAATTTACCTTTCTTCTCAAGATCAACATTGGTGTTTTTTTTTCCTTCAATATAAGATCACCAATATTAAAATCATAATTGCAACATAGCCAGTTCTAATATACCTTAAGGTGATTGAGTGCAGCTAATCATTTATCATTTAGAAGTTATAGATCTTGTAGTAATGTGATTTGATACCCCTCATCATCAATGATATACTATAATGAGATCCCAATGGAGGGTATCTTAATCTCAATATAGAGGATGGATTCAGATCTGAAGACTAGGAAATATGGAGCAACAATGGTGGGTGTGTCAATGTTGGTGTGGTAAGCCCATAAAACTTGATAAAGATATAAATTTCAATCTTAGATAACATCATTAACTATCTTCTTGAGTTCATCTTAGTGTTCCTATGCTAGATTTGCTTTTCACATTCAAGAAAGAGAAAATGAGAAACTAAGAAGAAGGATGAGGGTTTGTAGGTACTCGGATTGTAGACGTGCGCACCAAAATTCAGACATTGTGAGAACTCCTCTTTGGTTGTGGAGGATGACACCTGAAAGGGAAAAACACTAAAACATGAAAAACATTAGATGACAAAAGGGTGGACTGCCAAGCAAGAGCTTGGTCCTAGAAGTGTAAAGGCTTCTTGGAGGATGCCAGTCCACTATTAAAAATAGAATGCTGATTAGAAATAGAAAGTGATAAATGATGAAAAATAGAAAGAAAGAACTTAAGGCAAATGCATACCTGTTTAGAAGCAATCTGCTGTTGCATAGTAGCCGATGTCGGTGATATTGCCGGTGTCAGTCAGGGAATGTCACCGACGTCGGTTAGGCTGCTAACATCGATAGGCAAAATAGACGAGGTCAGCTGGGGCAATAGTCAGGGATGAGTTATAGGTCTGGTCTTGGTCTACAGAATGGATTGAGGCTTTGTCTGAGGGTATGAGGGTCTGTGTGGGATTCAGAGGGACTGTTTGGGGTCTGAGGAGTAGTCTGAGGGTTTGTGTAGGGCTGGTTGGGCAGAGGGGACTATCAGGAAAGTGACTAGCTGGAACCAGAAGCACAAAAGGGGAATGAATGAGAGGCAAGGGTCTGAGAAGGCTTTTCAGCCTCTCAGGGATAGACGGGGAAGGCCTAGGCAGTAGTTAGCTAAATAGATAAATGAAAATAAGAAATGAAATGGAAAACAACACTGTGCTTACCTCTTGCTTGCTGGTTAGAGAATGGAGAAACCTATTTTTAGAGCTGTTGAAGGACCTGCAAATGGAGTTGATGCTTGGAGCTCTTCTTACAAGATGCCTATAGCTGTTGGTGTTGCTATACAAGGGGGAGGAGAAGAAAATATGAATGCAAGAGCGTCAAGAGAGCTCTGTTCGCGAGGTAGAGAATGGCTGCAGAGAATGGTCTTGAAGGCTGTCGACACCGGTAGAACTGCCGACGTTGGCCGCATAATGAACGACGTTGGTGGTTAAAGAATGAGGATAGAGGCTAAAATTAGCCTCTGTCCATTCTTGCATGCTTCCGAGTCAAGGGGCCGTGGGAAAATGGTCGAGGGAGGCATAAATGGACGTGGGAAGAAGGATAAAGGGGAGATTTGGGCAATAAAGGCTAGGAGAGAGGTGGGGGGATCCAAGGAGGGGATCCAAGGTGGCATGGGTGAGGTGGAAGAGGGCCAAATAAATTAAAATATTTATTTGATAAATGGAGGGGGCTAGGATAAGGGTTAGGACATGGGCCAAAGGGGGCCAAAGATGAAAGAAGACCTAGGGGTAGACACAATTTCAGTGTCTAAATTTGCTCCTTTTTGTCTTGTTGGTTGTTCTTGACGAACTGCAAGACAAAAATAGGAGTTGGTTGCCCCAGGTATGGGATGAGGTGTTCCCCCCTCAAAGCGAGAGTTGAGGGAAGGGAACCTAAGAGCGAGTGTCGATTTGACAGAGAGATGGATAGAGAAAGGGTGAGTGAGAACATTGTAATAGTCGTGATTGCGCGTATACCACTTCACAGGATGGTCAGGTCAAATTATCGCAGGTCAAGGTCGAGGAGTGCTAAAATTGAAATAACTGGGCCCCAACATTTGATCGTTGCTGATCAGGTTATTCAATCTAAGTTGAAGCTCCAATGGTCATCGTGTTCCAGGTATCCCAGGCTTAGGAAGTGCTCTTGGGAACACGAAATTGTCACAAGTAGTGGGGATCAACTAGCTTGTGATCCTATACTTGTGAAGGTCATAAATATGGGCTGTGTACAATTTTGTTAACCAGTCGTGAGGTAGCATACATGCAAAAACAACCAAGGCAAAGTCATCTTGGAAGTGGTTGCAGTCAGAGGAGATGGTCATGATCTCCAAGGTCTGATGGTCGATGGACGGAGGCAAAAGTGATCTCAAGTGTGCCCCAGGGGGCTAAGATGACTTCTACTGGAGAGCTGACTGATTGGGGGCATGATTTTAGGCAATCAGGAGGGAAAAAGGAGGTTTGAATTCCACTGACGTTGGTGATAAAACCGATGTCGGTTGACCAAAAGGACCGATGTCGATAGAAATCGGTTGACGTCAGCCACCTAGGGCACAAAAATGCCAACGTCGGTGGCCTACCAAATCTGACAAAACTAGATTGGTGGCCCACCAAAAGTCATTTGCTACTTGTTGACTGAGAGAAAAATGAGCTCTGGAGTTGATTGAGTGAAAGTGATCCAGATTTGACTAAGGAGTAGTGGGGGTGGCAGAGGAACATTGGTGGAGAGAGGGAGTCGATTGGATGCTACAGGGACGCGTGTGGGCCAGCAGGAGCGTGTAGAGTCATTAGCACAAAAGAGATGGTAGAGGGGAGTAGAGGACCCATGGGAGGTCCACCACCAATGGCACCCATCGTGCCACCACACCGGTGGTGCTGAGATGAGGTAGGAGGGTCTCTAAGCCTGATTTGATTGTTTGTTGTTTTGATTTGTTTTTTGAAATTTTAGTTGTTTTAGGTAGAAATTGAGGGGGGAGGGTAGCTAAGAAGGTGGGTAGGGGGTCTAAGATAGATTAGGGATGATTTAGGAATGATTTGGGGGGGTTGGGGAGTCTATAAGGGGAAGCCCTAAATTTAGGGCTCGCCTCGTTCGGCCCTCTAGCTGAACCAGTCACCGACTTCAGCGGGTTCACCGACGCCGGCTGACCAGTGATCGGCGTCAGTCACTCACTTGCCGATGTTAGTCACTAAGTGATCGATGTCAATTATGTGAGTGTCATCGCTAGCATGCTAATTGATGTTGGTGGCTGCCTGGTCAGAAAAGGTGGTGAAAAATGGTCAAGTCAAAAGGTCAAAGCTATGCCAAGGGCTTCTCGAGTGTCGAGATGGACATAGATGGTCAGATAGGTTGGTCAAGTAGGAAGAGTAGGAACATATTTACCATGAGATTAATTATTGATGGATGCAGATGAGGCAGACTCTGATGTATGGGATCACCTCCTAACCTTGCTAACACAGATGTGTGGAGGTGTGACGGTCGAGGAGTGGGTGTAGATGAGCACAGTAGGGCTAGGCAGGCTGAGACGCTACTACAGAGTGGTGAGGGATGTGAGCCTCATGGTGGCATTGATCAAGCGGTGGGACCATGCCACCAACACCTTCCACCTATCCACAAGTGAGATGACATTCATAGTCAAGGATGTGTACTAGATTTTGTAGCTACCGGTACACAGATCTGACATCTATGCATGCTTGAGAGAGGTGCATGATATACACATAGTTACATTGTTTGGGGAGCACATCACGAAGACGAGCTACCATTCAGCCAATTTTGCTTATGATCCTTTGTACATGGTAGATGAGGGCACACATTAGTTGGCTGTCTTGATGATGATTAGCATCATAGTCTATGCATTGCCAGATGTGGAGGGAGGCAGGTTCCCAATCGCCATGACCAAGGTTTTGATGGACATGCTAAAGTAGCAGATAGTGTTTGCCTGGGTGCCCATCTTTTTGGCCCAGGTATATAGAGAGCTATGGGGCATCAGTTGATGGTGGTGGTATAGTCTGTGTGTAGGCCACCTTCTGCACTGCTGGGCATACGAGCATATCATGGTGACACGTCCTCTTGGCCTCCCACTGGTGATTCAAGACAGCTTCAGGGTCAAATTCAGGCGATGGCGCGAGGTGATGGTGCAGATGCAGGTGGATGGAGTGGTCAGAGATATTGACCACTATAGAGGGGTACTGGAGGCCCTGATTCCAATAGATATCGTCTAGACACCATACTTGGTATATCCAGCATTCAGAGACCAAGGTGAGCAGATGGTCGGGACTTAGAGCATGCGATGGGTCAGAGGCAGGCGAGCCAGTGATCTCAAGAGGATCCCAGTAGAGAGAGTGTGGCACTAGTATGGGCTGCTATAGGATGTACCTCTTACATTCTCGTAGTACAGGCGAGATGATATAGAGGTGCCACTCCCACTACTAGAGGAGATAGAGGGGGCAGATTTTGAGGAGTTGCCGGCAGGACCTGGGATAGCTGACCCAGGGTGTATAGAGGCCTACACAGCATGGTGGATAAGATAGTATATAGGTGTACAGGTGGGTCCTCAACCAGATCTACAGGCTATCACTAGGGAGCGGGATATAGCTCGTGAGGAGAGGGACACAGTGTGATAGGAGAGGGACACGGCATAGGCTCAGGTGACCATTTTATAGGGATAGGTCACGATTTTGTAGGGACAACTGGCAGGGGTGACAGGATAGGTGACAGAGATGACAGGTCAGGTGGCAGCACTGACAGGGTAGGTCACTTTGTTATAGGGATAGCTGGTCATAGCCCAGGCATAGGCAGTGGTAGGTCAGAGCTTTGGAGGGCAGGGCCCATTGCAGCAACCATCTCGACAGCTGGCTTTTTCATAGAGGACAAGACCATTGACATTGGTGCAGCTGACATTTTCATAGCCACAAGGGTCAGTGTAGGGGATGGTAGCAGGTCAAATGGGTCCACCACAGACTATATATATAGTTAGATACAATAATGCATTAGACGAGATTGCATATTATGAGAGAGCCATTAGGGGGTTTCCTCAGATATAGTGATACTCATATATGAGGGCAGAGCTAAGCTAGCAGCAGTCTATGTCACGGGTGACTGCTACAAATTCGCATAGATGGAACAGATCAGAGGGGGGAGAGGATACAGTGTCTTCTCAGCCACTGCCACCACCACCACAGCCATAGCCGTGAGCCCAGATTGTGATGTGATGTATATACCAGCCTACGTGCTGATGATGCGAGATGTATGTGATTTTTTTTTGAGAGAGAGAGATGCACAGATTGTGCGATTGTATAAAACTTTGAGATATATATGATGAGATTATTTTGGATTATTGACATGAGTTATGGATGTTGTATGGATGTGTTTAATTTTTATGGCACTTTGATTTGATGCATGTTTTGATATGATGTGTATAATAATGATGCTATGTTTGTGATTATGATGACTAATGTGATGATGAATGTGAGGTTTAATGAAATGGTTATATGATGATGATTAATGATATTGATGTTGATATTTGATGTGAATGGTTATGATTTTTAGATTAAATGGTGATGTTTAATGACTATGGATGGATATGATGAAAATGATTATGCTAATGATTATGAAAATATGTGACTAACTGTGATATGATTGACAGGTCACGAGAGAATGGGATGGAAGAAAGTGATGAAGAGGATGGCCGAGCTAACCCCAGGAGACCCCATGTTAATTGAGTGTTGCCTACATAGCCCTTGTCCTAAGGGCCTCAGGCTAATGTAGTTCTCCCAAAGAGGGAGGAAGAGGGTCGAAGTGGTTGATTGGTCTTGGTCGAGGTCAAGGTCATGGTCAAAGAAGAGAAGGTTTGTCCATCAGGGAGACGAACAAATGAGGGTGGTCGAGCTAACCTCAGAGGACATCATGTCATCTGAGTGCTACCTACATAGCCCCAATCTTAGGGCCTCAGACCAATGTAGTTCAGACTAGTTGAGAAGATTGGTCGATGATTGGTTTGGTCATGTGTCGAAATGATGAGGAGAAAAAGATGTTACAGCCTTTTCCAAATGGTGTATTATGTAACATTGGTTGAGGGGTCTTTCATCCCTAGTAATTTTCCATATTTGTGACGGATGTATGCTAGAAATGAATTGAGGTCTATTTATGCTTCAGCAAGTATTGGTTTATGCTTAACATAAATTGTGTCTGGCCGATAGTTTCCATGTGTATTGGTGTCCATAGAAACTAGTGTGAATAGGCTATGTGAGTGGTCTGAAAAGAGATTGGAGTTGAGTTGATTGGAAAAATGATGAAGTTCGAATGGGACCAAAATGTAAGCAAAAAGCGAAAGGCATAATCGTCATTTCATTGACAAGGACCAGAATGATAACATAAATAGGGGTTGTTTAGAACAAAGAGCCCCATTCATGCATTGCATCATTGACCATGGTTGTGTTAGAACGGTAATCAAATCACTTTGACATTAAAGTGAGCTCAAAGTCCCTTGAGCAGGTGTTATGATAGGAGGATAGGGTAACCTGTTTTATGAGCAGGGATAACCTTGCCCCTTTTTATAGGAGACCCTGAGACAACTACAAGCCAAGTCCATGACCCGTTTTTTTTTTTTTTTTTTAATAGAGCAGACTGATCAATGCAAGAAGTCCACATAGAGATGTCATTTTGCTTTGTGGTCATTTTTGACCCTGATCGATGCGGAAAGCTTCTAAGAAAGTGCTATTTTTAGCAAGAGTTAATCATAGCCATCCTTTGAGGGAGTGGTCTATATTTTTGCTTTATATAAGTTTGAATAGCTGTCCTTCGAGGGAGCAGTCTATTAGCTACAACAATGATAGTATACCTATCCTTCGAGGGAGCAGTCTGCCTTTTGATTTGATTTGGTGACCTTGGATGTGTTTTGACATCTTGATTTTTTTTTTGATAGAATTGTGAGTCATGGACAAGACTATAGAAGTTCAAAGGCTCCCTTTTATTAGGACAAAGCATCCATACATCATAAAAGGGTTATAGAAGATTTGTTAAGGGAAATAGGGTTGAAGGAATGAGGATTAGGAGGACGGGGATTGCTCAAGGGATGAGCTCAAGTCAAATGTCAAGTGGATGAATACTCGACTAACAGTAGAATGGTCGCAGATGCAAGGCATTGAGAGGCTTAGGTTCTGGCCATCCATCGAGAGAAGATAGATGATAAGTCTCTGACCCATATTTGTGCGTGATGATGAAAGGTCTGAGCCAATTAGGGGCAAACTTGCCTCATTTACTTTGCTCCATATTGGTGACATGCTGGTTTATATGTGGTTGGTTGATATGGTTGCTGATTGGTTGAGACTGGTCGATGGTCAGGTCGAGATTGGTGTTTGGTCATGATTAAAAAGTTGGTTGATGATTGGTCAAGGTTTGGTTGAATGTTTGGTGAATGCTATTTTGGTCATTGTTTGGTCAATGTTTGGTCGAGGCTTGGTCGAGGTCTGGTTTGATGATTGATTGAGGTCATGGTTGATGTGTGATTGATGTTTGGTCGAGGTCATGATAGGCAGTATAAAGTCAAACTCCCCCCTGCCATTTGGTGGTAGGAAGAATGTCAAATGCCCAGTGCAGATGATTAATGGGTTAGATGAATGAGATGGAGAGAAGACGAGGAGGAGAGACCTGGGTACCCCACCTGGTTGATAGGTCAGGGTTCCCAAGTGAATGGTGCTTAGGCATTGAAAAAGTTAGGAGGGATGGAAACCACCGACTCTGTAGGTGAAGGAGGAGGAATGGGTGAGCTTGGAGGAGATTGGTCAATGGTTAGCTTGGGGCAAAGGTCTGTAGAGCCTTGAGCGGGGTCATGATATCCCAAGCCATACCGTTTCTTGGCATCGTCATCGTTGAGCGGCTCGATGGGCTGATGGGAGCCCTGCTCATAGCGTCTAAAACCAAAACCCTTCCATGCACACCTGTAAAGGTAAGTGTCTGTAAAGGTGGGGTTTCCAAGAAATGAGAAGTCTAATGTGAATGGTTGGGGTGAAGAGAGAGGGTTTCCATCAATAGGAGCTTGATTGAGACCCAATAGATGAGGTTGGTTCAGAGGTGAGGAAAACCATAAGGCACGACCATCCCAATTCGGTGGTCGTAACTAGGACTGTGGTGAAGGCATCCATACTCTTGTAGACTTTGGAACATGTCTAAGGTTAGCAAGCAATATTCCCCAAGTGAAAGTTGCTGGAAGATATCTTCCATGGGGTCTTTGGTAGTCACTTAAAAAGGAGGGGTGAGGGCAACCGCCAGTTGCGAACCAGTTGAAGCTTCCGCGAATGGAGGCGGTGCCAAGGTTGATGGCTTGATAGGAATGAGGATGTCATTTGGATGGTAGGTGGTGTTGCAAGTTTTGAAGGGTGAAGGGTCAGCGGGAATGGTGTGGACTTGCTCATCGTGCTCAAATTTCAGACAACAGTGTAGGGTGGAGGGGACACAGGCCATGGCATAGATCTAGGGTCAGCCCAGCAACATGTTGTATTGAAACTCTCCTTGGATGATATAGAAGAGCTCTAGGATTGTGTGTGGACCAACGCGGATGTGAAGGATGACTGTGCCAATGGTCGTGGTAGTGGTGTCATTGAAGGAGTGCAAGATTGCATCAGTTTTGGAGATGCAATTCTTGGGAAGAGCCAACTGATCAAAGGCATGGGTGGAGATAATGTTGATGTTGGCACCTCCATCGATCATAATGCATTTAATGTGTCTGATCAACATAGGTAGTGATGAAGAGGGCAGCGTCCTGATCTTTCGTGTTGGATGTGGGAATCTCAGAATCGCTGAATGTGATGGAGGCAACAGGAGATAAAGAGTGGACGAGGGCAGTAAGTGGTTGGGGGTCCTCGGGTTGGACCTCCGCTGTCTGTAAGGCTCAGATGAGGGCTTGATGATGCTGAGGTGAGGTTTGGATGAGGTCATAAAGGGACATCTTCACAGGCATCTGGTGAAGCTGTTTCAACATGGAGTCATGAATTGGCCCTGAAGAGGAAGAAGAAGAGGGTTGAGATGCACCAATGATAGAAATTTTAAGCTTGGATTCTAGAGGTGGTTTGAAAAAAGGGTAGGTCTAAGGAATGGTGGCTTTTTCTTTTGCCTTGTCCTTTTGTGACCTAGTGGTTATGTGGATAGAATTGATTTCAAAGATAAGAGGTGAAGAAGGGGTCATGCCTGCTGGTGAGATGTTGATGTGGTTGAAGAGGTTGGAGGGGAAGGTGTTGAGGGTCGGTCAAGGGTGTCCTCAAGGAGAAGAGTGTCCTTCTCCATATAATGGTGAATGATGGCCTTGAGGGCATAGCAAGTCTCGGTATCGTGTCCTGGCGTATGATGGTATAAGTAAATCTTCGTGTCGTCGAACTAGGAGGGCTTGGACCTGAGAGGTTGGAAAGGCCTGATGGGTGGAAGGGTTATGCTGGAAGTCTACAAAAGTCAGTGTAATATCAACGAGTATGATCCCACTAAAGGGTCCATGCTAGTTGATGTCTACGATGCTGGTGACTTTTGCTTAGGCGGAGTTGGAGGTTTTCGTACCACCTTTTGGGTTGATGGTGCGGTGACAAGTAGAGATGGCACTTTCTTTGAGAGGTACTACCTTTTTAGGAGAGGGTAGGCTGGAGGTAGGCAAAGGAAGCAAAGGAGGCAACTGGTTTTGATTAGAGGTCAGAGTGGGAAGGACTCTGGTCAGGGTCGAAGGATGGGGGCCCAAAATGGAAGGTAATGATGATGGGGGAGGAGGCATTCACTTCTATGGTTTGGCAGTCTTCTCTGACTTGGTTGGAAGACTTCTATTGGTCGAGGTCTGATCTAAGTCCACCTTCACTTGTGGGTGAGTGAGGGTAAAAATAGGATAAATGCCAAGTGACTTGATAGGTTTAAATGGGGTAGATGCAGGTTTAAAAGCAGGAGTCTGGTCTTTGTTGAGAGTCTTAGGAGATTCTACCTTGGGAGGATTGGCAGCATGAGACGAGAAGGCACGGGTATGTTGAAGAGCTTTAAGATGCTCCCACAATCCCTGATGCTCCACTTTCCTTGAAGGGAGAAGTCTGATTTTCTCCACTAGTCGAGAAAATGGTTGAGAAGATGTTGGATGAGGTTTGGGTCCTTGAGAAGATGTTGACAGTTGTGGGGTCGAAGATGAGATGGGTGTGGTAGTCTCAGACCCATGGCATGATGAAGTCATGATAGATTTTTCCTTGGTTGGAGATGAAGGAGAGGCAAGTTCTTCCCTGGGTGGAGAAGAAATCGGAGAATGAGGCTCCTCAAGTGGGTAAAGGGCAGGGATGATGGTGCCCTCCACTTGCAGTTAAGGAGTAGGAAGGGTCGGGTCCTCCATAGGCAGCAAGAAGGAGGATGCTGAGACCGGTGGTGCCGGTAAGGTTGAGGCATCCTCCAAGATGAGAGAGGTTGACAGAGAACTAACCAGGGAAAGAGGTTCGTCCACACGTGATGGACTGGTAGATAGACTATCCTCTTGAGGTTGGGCGGGGATGAAGGGCGAGACCATATTGACTGTTTGAATGTTGTGTTCATGAGTGTTGTAAATCAAGGTCTGGACATTATTTTGGGTCGATGGATGATTGGGGAATGGTTGCTTGAAGATGTCGATGCCCTGATTAGGGGGTGCATTGGGATTGTCTAGGATGAGGTCACCCTTTTCGAGAATGTCTTGGATTATGTTTTTAAGGGTCTTGCAATTTCCCGTGTCATGTCATTTAACATGGTGGTAGTTGCAGAAGTCATTTTCCCTATACCACGCAAGGATGGCACGTGAGGGATCAAATTGTGGAGGTGGTCAGATTTGGGGGAGATTGAGAACCCCCTATTTAACAAGTTTTTCCATCACAGATGCGTATGATTCTCTGAGGGGAGTATACTATCATTGTACGTATCTCTACTGGAATTGGCAGGTGGCACTTTGAGATGTAGATGGCTCAAGCTGATTGGTTGAAGGTGAAGAGGATGAAGGTCTAACGACCACAGCGTTAGCTGAAGCTTTAGACTTAGGATTTGATGATGAAGGTTTAGAATAAGAGGAGTCATTGGTCTTAGAGTTGGGATTCTTGCTCTGCAACTTGACTTTATTCTCCTCGATGGCACGTAATTCTAGTTTGCAGGCCATCATGAAGGCTTCGTCGAAGGTGCGAAAGGTCTAAACCCGTAAGGTGGAAGAAATATGTTTGGCGCAGGCTTGGGAGAAAATTTCAATAAGTTTGGGTTGGGGTAAGGAAAAGGAGAGTTGATTGATTAGGCCTCTCCAGTGAGCAACGAAGTTAGCTATGAATTCATCCTTGAATTGGTGGATAGAATAGAGGTCTGTGATCGAGACCTTCTTGGTGATGTTGATGGAGAAGTGATCAAGAAAGAGCTAGGCCATCTGTGTGAATGTGAATAGGGAATGGCTGGCAAGAGAGTTGTACCAGTCAAGCACAACACCAGAGAGAGACATAGGAAACATGTGTAAAAGCAATGCATCGTCATGGGCAATAAGGTAACAGGCATGTCTGAATGCCTGTAAGTGTTGTTGTGGGTCTTCCTTGCTTTGAAAGCAAGAAAATTTAGGAAGCTCCCATTGACTAGGGCATGGCTTGATTAGGACAGAAAGATGAATGGGCTCATTGCAAATTTGCTCGTATGAGAGAGCATTGCGTGAGCCAAAAATGGAGGTCTCTAGGCTAGACATCTTGTCCATCAGTATTTTGATGATGTCTGCTGATGGATTGGTGGGTGGAGTGCCTCCTAGATTATAAGGCACTTGAAAGATATTAAGAGGGGCATATGACATGGTTGGTTGCATAGATGCAACATATGGGTAGCTAGTTATCAGGGAAGAAGTTGGAGCCAAGGGCACTTGTGTTATGGGGTTGGTAGGCACAAGTTGGATAGGGGATGTCAAAGATGGTAGAGGAGTGGCCACACTTGTTGAAGGGTAGATAGTTACTCTTGTGTTGATAGGTGCAAGAGTAGGGGGGATAGAGACCACTAGGTTTTGGAAAGGTGTAGGATTTGGTTGAGTCGTTTGAGGTTGAGGGGGTACTGGAACCCCCATGGAGGTAGGTCTAGAAGGAGAGGCTAAATTTTGAAGGTAGGACACGGTTGGGTTATTGGTCGAGGTGTTGGCTTGATTATCTATAGGTTGAATTGTAGATGCTGTTGATGTGATCATTGTCTTGACTAAGGAAGTTGGCATCCCATAGATTGGGTTGCCTAAGGAGTCTTGCATTTGGCTATACGTAAAATAGTGCTGCAAGGCTTTGACGTTGAGGTCCAAGAATCATGCAAAATCTTGGTCCCCTTCTGGGATAATAGGAGTCTGGGGCGGGGTTGGGCAAGTAGGAGTTCTTTCAGTTTCCAAGTGGAAATCCATTATAGGACCGGTTATGGACGGGGTAGATGGAAGCGGTTGATGCCTCGCATGGTTTACTAGAGCCTTGGCTTGACTGCGAGTCAGAACCATTCAAGGCAAGAAAGGTTAGGTTTCAGCAACTGTGCTTTTTTTGTAGTTTTAGAAACTCAGAATGGGGTTTTGGTAGAAAAAGGGGTGGGTTTTAAGGCTATTATTTTGAAAAAAGAAAGAACTGTGATAGAGACTGATGTTGGTTGAAAAACTGATGTCGGTGAGAAAGATGGCCGATGTCGATTAGAAAACCGATGCCGGTGAGAAAAGGTTATCGACGTCGGTGGTAAAACCAATGCCGGTGACTGTGTTTTCCAGAAACCCAAAAGATTTGAGAGTTTTTGAAAAACAAGAAGAAGAACGTCCTCACTAGCTCAAACAAGTAGATAAGAATAGAAAAGATGAAGAACACAAGTAGAGCCTAAGCGTTAAATCCCTAGAAGTAAATTATTAAGATCGTGTGGCTTACGCCTTAAAGTGATGTTTAGGGAGGTTGGCTGTTAGAAGGGTCCTAAAAGAGGTAGTCTATGGATGGTTTCAAGTTTGTTTAGGCACTCAAGAGTCTGGGTTAGGTTCCGTACATGGCCTGGTGCTAAGGAGCAAGCTTCCATCACTTCACGAGTCCAGTGGTAAGCTGGTCTCGCTTAGCCAAAATATACTTTCCCTAGAGATTAGACTCTGCAAGAGAACAGAGTGGGATTTCCCCTTGGTGATGAAATCCAAGTAGGATCATCGGGATGGGTAAGGTATCTGTTAGGGGATGAAATCTCAGTCAGGCCTTGTCTCAGGTAAGTTTGATGTTTGATTTAGTGCAAGTGGTTCGGTAGTGTAACATCAAGTAGACTACGATTAATTCATGATGCGATTTGTTAATTACTAGGTGTGGACTAAGAAATGCAAGCAAGCAGAAATGATATGCAATGTGTTTTAAGCCCCAAGTCAAAAGGTGAGTTTGAATGAAAACAAGTTGAGAAAGGGTTGAAGGATATGCTTTTTGACTAGTTTAGAATGTAAGAAAAGAAAGAAAGGTTCCTTTTAATCCTGCTTATGATGTTGTTTAGAAGAGAAGAAAGAGGTGGAAAGGGAGAAACCTAATGCACCTATATGAACAAAAAGAAAAGGAACCCAAGGAAGACCCTAAGGTCCCACCAGGCGTGCCAAAATGTTCCTATGCTAGATTTGATTTTCACATTCAAGAAAGAGAAAATGAGAAACTAAGAAGAAGGATGAGGGTTTGTAGGTACCTAGATTATAGACGTGTGCACCAGAATTTAGGTGTTGTGAGAACTCCTCTTTGGTTGTGGAGGATGACACCTGAAAGGGAAAAACACTAAAACATGAAAAACGTTAGATGACAAAAGGGTGGACTGCCAAGCAAGAGCTTTGTCCTAGAAGTGCAAAGGCTTCTTGGAGGATGCCAGTCCACTGTTAAAAATAGAATGTTGATTAGAAACAAAATGTGATAAATGATGAAAAATAGAAAGAAAGAACTTAAGGCAAATGCATACCTGTTTAGAAGCAATCTGCTTTTGCACAGTAGCCAATGTCGGTGATATTGCCGATGTCAGTCAGGGAATGTCACTGACGTCAGTTAGGCTGCCGACGTCAGTAGGGGAAACAGATGAGGTCAGTTGGGACAATAGTCAAGGATGAGTTACAGGTCTGGTCTTGATCTGCAGAATGGACTGAGGCTTCGTCTGAGGGTCTGAGGGTCTGTGTGGGATTTAGAGGGATTGTTTGGGGTCTGAGGAGTAGTCTGAGGGTTTGTGTAGGGCTGGTTGGGCAGAGGGGACTGTCGAGAAAGTGACTGGCTGGAACCAGAAGCACAAAAGGGGGATGAATGAGAGGCAGGGGTCTGAGAAGGCTTTTCAACCTCTTAGGGACAGACAGGGAAGGTCTAGGCAGTAGTTAGCTAAATAGATAAATGCAAATAAGAAATGAAATGGAAAACAACACTGTGCTTACCTCTTGCTTGCTAGTTGGAGAATGGAGAAACCTATTGTCAGAGCTATTGAAGGACCTACAAATGGAGCTATTGCTTGGAGCTCTTCCTGCAAGATGCATGTAGCTACTGGTGTTGCTGTACGAGGGGGAGGAGAAGAAAATACGAATGCAAGAGCGTCAAGAGAGTTCTGTTCATGGGGCGGAGAATGGTTGCAAAGAATGGTCTTGAAGGCTGCCGATGTCGGTAGAACCGCCGATGTCAGCAGTCAAAGAATGGGGACAGAGGCTAAAATTAGCCTCTGTCCGTTCTTGCACACTGTCGGGTCAAGGGGCCGTGGGAAAATGGTCAAGGGAGGCATAAATGGATGCGGGAGGAAGGATAAAGGGGAGATTTGGGCAATAAAGGCTAGGAGAGAGGTGGGGGGATCCAAGGTGGCATGGGTGAGGTGGAAGAGGGCCAAATAAATTAAAATATTTATTTGATAAATGGAGGGGGCTAGGACAAGGGTTAGGACATGGGCCAAGGGGGGCCAAGGGTGAAAGAAGACCTAGGGGGTAGACACGATTTCAGTGTCTACACTTAGTCATTTAATTTAATATAATGAGTGGACCATTTGTGTCTAATATGAAACTAAGTATAGAGGGATTTGACATCCTTATTATTAAATAACTTACCATTATCTATAATGATGGTGGATGGGATGCCATTATGGGAGATGAGATGGTTGAGGATAAATTTTGATATTTTATTGCTAGTTACATAAGTGAGAGGGATCTGAAGACTAGGAAATATGGAGCAACAATGGTGGGTGTGTCAATGTTGGTGTGGTAAGCCCATAAAACTTGATAAAGATATAGATTTCAATCTTGAATAACATCATTAACTATCTTCTTGAGTTCATCTTAGTCATTTAATTGAATATAATGAGTGGACCATTTGTGTCTAATATGAAACTAAGTATAGAGGGATTTGACATCCTTATTCTTAAATAACTTACCATTATCTATAACGATGGTGTATGGGATGTCATTATGGGAGATGAGATGGTTGAGGATAAATTTTGATATTTTATTGCTAGTTACATAAGTGAGAGGGATGACCTTTATCTATTTTATAAATTACTATAGAATAGTAAATATGTGTTTATTTCTATCAGATGAGATGGAATTAATCTTCCTTAAGATCAATCCCTCATGTAGAGAAGGTCCATGGAGTCATTATCAGCTATAGAAATTGAGATGGAGGATGAATGAGGTCGTCATGCTTCTCACAAGTAACACATTTTCTGACATATTTGCACACATCTGATTCCATGGTTGGCCAATAATATCCTACATGTAGATGTTTCTTGTTAAGGATCACTACACTAATGTGTGACATAGATATTGTTGTGAATGTCTTTGATGGCCAAATCGATCTCTTCCAAGTTTAAACAATGAATAAAAGTTCCATCATAGCCTCTACAATAAAGTGTGTTTCAAAGGAGGGTATAATGGGAAGATATTTAGATAAAATATTTGCATTGGACACATGATATATCAATAATAAGGGTAAAATCATGGATTTTCATGTAAATGTCATGATACCATGGATAATTGGACCAATAATCTTGCATACTATCTCATATTTTGGATGATCATAAGCTAGGATGAGGAGATGTACATTAGGAATTAGTACCATTAAACATCTAATGACATTTCAAGGAGTGACCCAATTATGCCTATGGCATCTAAAAAAATTTATTTACAAGTGGTACCTCATCAAATTTTACCAACAGATGACATTTTTGAGGTATAATCCTCTTTTAAAGAGATTAAGGTAAATGTTCCCATTTGCAACTTTTTTAGCTCTATAGCTTACACTTAGGTTTGACAGTAGGTAGTGACTTTATTGTTTTAAATAAAATTATATTCTCTATGCTCTCAGACTTGATTAATGGTTTCAATTGAGTCCAAACACTCCAAAGCCATTTCAATGCTACTTTGCCTCCTTTTATATTAACTTCATACTACTATTTGTGACTACCTATAGGTATCATCATATATAGGAATGTGTACCAAGTTAGAACCTTATCACCACCCTTAAGATATCTTCAATGGAAACCCTCAATGGAGAAACTAACTTCCATGTTTTGAAGGGTTTAACATAGGTGTCCTGCCTTGACCTAAAGCTACTCATTGGAGAATGAACTTTACAACTCTCAAACATTGTTTTGAAGACTTTAATGGTGTGAATTATAGCACAAAGAGAATTATTTTTCTTACCTTACATGTTCCATACCATTATAGCCAACATAAAAAGGAATAACATTCTTTACAAGACCATATACATCACTTGGTTCACATAGACCAATGCAGATAAATGAGGAAACTGAGGTATTAGGGTTATGCAGGTAGTCTTGAGATGATAAAAATCTTAGTGATTGTTCATGAAGCACAAACCACCAATATAAAAACCATTACCATGAAATGTAAATTCATAAGGACTAATATCATCCACCAAGTGCACTCAGTCCAACTCATCTCCTCCTATTCATACTGAAGGAAAACTATTTGACTTCTTTGACCTACCTAAAAGAGCGATGAGAGAGAGATAAATTTTCATCAAATTTAAACCTGTTGAATCCACATGAGCTTTGAAAAGAGATGTGGGGATATCAAAACTCTTCCTATAAGCCTTCACACATGGAAAAACTATTATACAGTCTGTAAAACAACTAGAACTCCCATTTTTATAGGTGATCTTATTTTAACATTGAACTTGCATCATGTTAGTTTCAAAACTAACTCTGACACTTAATTAACATCAAACATGTTAGATAACTTATTGACACACTTGTCCTTTCATGAAAAACTATACAATTTCATTAAAATGACCCAAAAGACATAAAATGACATTAATGACAAATGAGCAAGTATGACAAAGGCTTAAACAGATTTTAAGTGACCTTCAAAGATGTCTTGACCTTATTAATAACCATGGTGGACATTTAAAACCTAGGAGTCCTAATAAAAAGTTTGAATATGTAGGGGCTAACCTAATTTTATAGAGGGGTAAAATTAGACAACAATATCTAAATCAAAACATTTAAGCTTGCCTGACATAGAACATGTTTGTTGTGATCAATATGCTTTCATATACCTTAATCCTTGTAACCACATACACATAATCTAAATCAAGATTATTCATACTCTACATTTTCTACCACATCCACTTTTATATTTTCCTAATCCTAATGCTCACTTTAAATTTTTCTACTCGATACCTTTGTGTTGTGCAAACCTATCCATAGTCCAAACAAAATTTGATACCCTAACGAATTTAGGGAAGCCACACTTTATTTAAAAATACCAAGAGCCATTAATTGAGTTTGTGACTTTGTAGACTTTATATGGCAATCACATGTCTTATATTTGGACCATAATAACTCAAGTTGTGTTTTATTTGTTGTGACCCCAACTATATATTGTGCATACCATTGATTTATTCTAATGTCATAGTTATTTAAAGTGATGTGTGTTATAATTATGTTTTTCAAATGTGATCATGAATTTATGTTTTATGCACAAATAAGTGTAGACTTGTTCATTTATAAAATGGATTTAACTTTCCAATGGATCCACATTTACATAGTTCATAAAGGCATAAGGAAAAAAAAGTCAATTCATTACTCCACTATCCCATGACCTATAAATGACTGCCACATGTCTCATATTTATATTTCAAATTTATTAAAGTGATTAGTGTTTTTATGAATTTAATATATGTTTTTAATTGGACCTCCTTATTCATATGTAGGGGTTTTCCACATGACCACTGTGAAGTGTAAAGTGAAGAAGAAAAGTATTAAAGTGGACCCATGGAGTTATAAATTAAATATCAAACTTCAATGCATCCATAAATCTTATTCAAAAGCTAAAATTGGCCTCATGAACTCCTGGACTCTATTGATGCAATCAAATAGGATTTGGTCATGTGTCTCAAGCATATTGGGCAAAAATAGGGTGAGAAATAATAAAATTTCATAACTCCAACAAAGTTTCTCTATGTATATCATCCCACATAGCTATAATAGAACCAACATTGAATATTTTGGAATCCAAAAGAAAATAAAGGACAATGTATAACCAATAAATCCACATGGCAGATAAAGTCATCCACAAGCTCTAAAGTGATTTTGTGAACCCTATAACTTTATGACCAATAGGAGGGAAACATGTGTCACTTTGTAATTGGATAAAGAAAAAGGTCAAAGGGAAGAAAGAATTGGAGATTGAAAAATTTTTACTAAGCCAATTCTTTCCACATGCTGGAGCTCAATGCTAAGAGAAAATATAAAGGTGAATGGTCAAATTTCACAAGGACACAAATTTTATGAGAGATAAAGTGGATGTCAATAGAGATAAAGCATACAACAATAGTGAAAAAGGGACTATGTCAAATAAAATCCTCCATGATTATCACATGTGACAACACAATCCTAACAACACATCTACCCAAAATAGGCATTGGCTGAATATTAAGAAAATGTCTACATATTGCATCTCGCCCATATCCAATAAATTGAGATGTTGAAAAAATCATCCATCTAATGGTGAAAACCAATATTTTGGCACATTGGGCAAGTACAATGATGAAAATTGGTTTCTGGCATCATGGTAAAATAAAATATTTTTTGCATTTTACCTCTACACTTGGGGGAAAAAATCCATCCCTTGTCAAATCCATCTATATCATCCTTATCTATATTATCCCTCTATCCATTACTCCTACCCATCATCTACCATCATATATTACATCCTATTATGTCCATCCATTTTTATAGTCTTGACCTTTGTAAGGAAGTGGAAGATGTCCTCGAAAATCTTCTAAATCATATTGGCATATCTTCCAATGGACACTTAGACAACTAGATATTTGGTTCCTTCATGATGTGTCCATTGGAGATCCCTAGTCCATTCTCCCTTGGTCCTCATCCCCTTTTCAACATCACCCTCAACATTTTGTCATTCATCCTCATCTTTGTTTCTACGCATGGTATTCCCTTTTCTAGTAACCCCCTCTATACAATGTACATAAATATTCTAAAAAAAAACTCTAAAAATTGAAATATTCTAGAAAACCTAAAATTATAAAATTTGTAAAACCCAAAACATCTAAGTTGTCTCATCTTTTGTCATCTTGTCATATTGCTTAATATTAGGCCTACTCAATTAACCAACCCCCATGTTAAGCCATAGAGTACTTTGTAGAAGAGGATACAATCAATGATGAGAGTCTTCCATTCATGATAGATCCACATAAGAATGATGAGGGAAGCATACAAGGTGAAATACAGGGCTTAACCTCATTACATGGATATCTATGACATGATGGACAAGGAAATTAATAGGATGGATGTGACCCTATAGTGTTTATAGATCCCTTAATATAGATAGTGAATTTTTTAGTGGGGTCATCAAATCTAATACATATCAATTCAATGGTGCTATTGACAATAGCAATGCCTACATGAGATGATAGGATAGGACCTTCATAACATCCATAGATGCATGTCGATAGAGAGTTAATTGATAGCTTATGGAAGGATATTTATACTAGATAGACATATATATTTGGATTGGAGGCTATAGTGGCTACATACTAGGGACATGCTACTATAATATATGGTTATATAGCTCTTATTACTACATAGGTTACTTGGATGACTATTGAGATTCAGAGGCTCCAAAGTGAATGAGATATAGAGGTGGTAGGAATAACAACAAAGGTGACTTGATAGATGGTTGAGTTAATGAGTTAGGATGGCACATCTACAGTTAGAGATATAGAGGTTTAGATACTCTAGATAAATAGGTACATGGCCTAACAAGCTATGATTACAAAAAAATTAGGCCAAGTTTATGTAAAGTCTATGAAGGTAGCCAAGGATGCTTAGTATTATCTTAGTTTATACAAGCATGTTTTTATTTTAGGGTATATATATACCTCATACATAGATAATAGATAGACATGGGAATCCTCAGTGTAGGTAATGCCATCATCCTAATCAGTGCAAGCTCTAGTTAGGAGGATTCCACCTCCAGATGGCTAGAGTGAGAGATGAGTTCCATGATGTATATAATGGGTGAAGATGGATGTATATAGATGTTGTATATATGTAATTTATATGTACATGGACATTTATATATACAGGGATTCATTATTATATATGATGATGGTTTTTATTATGATCACATGTCCCACACTTGTGTGGTCATTATGATATGATTGTATGGATGACATGTTTTGATGCCTACATTTTATTTTGAATTTATGGATGTGGTTATAATTTTATTATTATGGTGCAATGGATGTATATGTATATCCCTTTTGATGTGATCTTTTATTTTATATGTATATATTAGAGATTAAATGTTATTAACATGTGATTTTTATTGATATGTTAGATGATATGATTTGATGGAAGTATGAATGTGCTTTGATTAGATGATAATTATGTTGTTTGATGTGATAGACACTATTACTTTTGATTTTTGTATGTTTCCATACTTATTCAATGGATAAGGATAGACGTGTAGATGTTTAAATTATTGATTGGCTGAGGTAAATGATGATGTAGGAATGGATAGGGGATGTGTTAGCTTAATTGTATGTAACTCAATTTTTAAATGCAGCAAATTATAATATGCATGATGATAGAAAACACCATGATGGATTGGCCATAGTGTGTATAAGGATTGACTCACATATAAACCAAAGAAAAATGATAAAATAAACCAACAAGAAAATAGTAAAAAACACACACATAAATAAAATTGAAAACAAAAAACAACAAAAAGCATCTCTTTAATTATTAAGATAAAATCCATACATGAGGTAGGTTTATACTGATAGCTTCATTGTGCCAAATCAATGATGTATGCAAATGGGGAATGAAGCATCCAAATGAAGTGGCATTAATTGGCTCAAAACTTATCAAATATTGAAGCCCAACTTAGAACAAGACTATTAATTGTGATGGTTTTACACTATTTTTAGGGGTTTATGGTTTTATATCTCTTTTTGGAGGTTTACAAATTTTCTTATTTTTTAGGATATTTTTTAGGATTTTTTCAAAACTTAGGATTTTTTGGCTTTTCCAATACAAGGGATACTAGAAAATGGAAAATTGACTCTAGCAGCAAGGATGATGGTGATGGAAGATGAGACAATAAATGGATGAATGTATTTCCATGGGTTATTTTCAAGGGTTTTAGATCTTCTATAACCATCTATCCATATGTTGTTTTAATTTCCTAATACACTATTTAGGATCATAGCAACATTTCTACTCCCTGCAGTTCATGTAGACCATTACCAAGGTAAAAAATTATTGTTCTTTGTAAGGAAGACAATGGGGTGGATCGATACATGGATGGATGATGAAAAGGAGTAATTAGACAATAAATGGATTTCAAGTGTATATACACTTAAGGTACATGATATTCTTGGGTTGATCAAGTTCTTGCCTTCTTTTGTACTTAACATGTAAGCTCCTAATCTATAGTTAGTCATAATGATGGGGAAACTAGATAATTAGTCTCCAATTTACCATTATTATTGTGATCAACATTCATGTTTATTTTGTCTTCCTTCATTACAAGATTACCAAAATTAAAATTATAGTTATGGCATAGCTATTTCTAATATACGTTGAGGTTTCATCTAGAAGTTGTAGCTCTTATAGTCATGCAAATTGATACTCATCATCATCAATTATATCCTACAATGAGATGCATGGGGAGGGTATATTTATCTAAATAGGGAGGATGGATTTAGATCTGAAGACTAGGGAATATGGAGTGGCACCTATGCGTGTGTCAATGTTTGTGTGGTAAGCCCACAAGGCATGATAAAGCTTTAGATGTCTATCTTGGATAACATCATTAACTATATTCTTGAGTTCATCTTGTCCATTTTCTTTTAAATAAAAAGGAGTGAACCATTTATGTCAAATATGAAATTAAGTATAGAGGGATTTAACATCCTTATTCTTAAATGACTTACCATTATCTATAACGATGGTGGATGGAATTTAGATATTTTGTTGCCCATTACATAAGTGACAAGGATGACCTATACCTAATTTTTAAATTACTCTATAATAGTAAAGATGTGTTTATGTCCATCAGATGAATTAGAATTAAACTTTCCTAATATTGAGCCCCCATATAGAAAATGTTTATGGAGTCATTATCAGCTATATAACTTGAGATGGAGGATGGATGAGTTCATCATAATTTTGACAAGTAATATATTTCATGACATATGTGCACACATATGATTTCATGGTTGGCCAATAGTATCATATGTGTAGAATTTTCTTGGAAAAAGACCATTCCACTAGTGTGTGCCACATAAATACCATTATGAATGTCTTTAATGTCCAAATTGGTCTCTTCCAAGTTTAAACAATGAAGCAGAGTTCTATCATAGCCTCTATGATAAAGTGTATTTCAAAGGAGGTTATAATGAGAAGAGATTTAGATAAAATATTTTTATTGGACACTTGATAGATTAGTAAGAAGGGTATAATCATGGATGTGCATGTAAATGTCATGATACCATGGATAACTAGGACTAATAATATTGCATAGAATCTCATATTTTAGATGATCATAGGGTGGGATAAGGAGATTTTCATCAATAATTGGTACCACTAAACATTTGATGACATTTCAAGGAGTGACCCAATCATGGCCATGGCACCTAAAAACTTGTTATTTACCAGCAATACCAGATTAAATTGAATATGCATAATTTATTATTTTCTAAATATTTGCCATGGTTTTATATGGCTCAAAATTAGCATCCATAGTTTGTTATTAGTCATTGACCTAGTTGATGATTAACTATGAGTCACCAAAGATTGAAAATGTTTAATGTTTCATTGAATAGCTAGCCAAAGTCTAGAAAAATGGGCCTCATACTCTGTAATATTGTTGGTACATGGAAAACCAATATGAAAATTCTTAATAATAAGGTCTCCTTATGGTTTTATGATCAAAATAACTACTCCTAATCCATGTGACATGAAGGAACCATCAAAATATAGCTTCTAGTGTTGGGACTCATTGAGAGATAGAACGGATTCATCAAGAAACTAAATCATTAGAAGTTTCTTGTCTAAAGATGAAACTTCTACAGGTTGATTGGTCATTACAAGTCCCATGATTCATTTTTAATTAGCATATTAAATATTGAATTCAATAAGTAACATGAACCATTTAGACATTCAACTGGTGAACACTACTTTAGACAAGAGGTATTTTAGTGAGTTGACCTTAGCAACAAGAATAGTCTTGTTGTTAAGCATATAATGCCTCAATTTTTGTGAAGCAAAATTTACTGTCAAATAATCCTTTTTGATAGGTGAATATTTGAGTTCATAGGCCACTAAATTATTTATTAAATAGTACATAACCCACTCTATTTTATTATCATCACCTTGAGATAAGAGTGTCCCCAAGGCATGATGAGTAGAAGAAATGTATAACAATAAGGGTTTACCTAGAGTTTGTAGTATTAACACTGAAGTATTGGAAAAATATTGATTTAGTTGTTCAAATTCCTCTTAACATTAGAAATAAGAAAATTGGTGTCTTTCTTGAGTAATTGTGTGAAGGGATGACATATGCTGGCCAAATGTGAAATGAATCTTTTGATATCCTATATTTTTCCTTATAAGTTACATAGTTGTTTAAGATTATATGGGGGAGGTATTTATGTTATGGATTTAACCTTGGTTGGATCCACATCAGTACTTCATTTATAAATGATGAATCCCAATATTTTTCTTGATGTTACACAAAACACATATTTTTTGGATTAAGTTGCCCCTTATATTCTCTGAGTCATTCAAAGATTATGCATAATACTGTGAAATATTCTACTTAGGTTTTGGATTTGCCTAGTATGTCATCCACATAGTCTTCTACAATGTCATACATCATGTCATGGATAATAATAGTCATGGCTCATTGATATGTGGCCCCTACATTTTTTAAGCCAAAGGGCATGACTTGATAGTAAAAATTGCCTCGTGGGATGGTGAACATTATCTTGTGTTCATCTTAAAGTGAAATTCAAATCTGATTGTAGCTAAAAATCCATCCATAAGTTGCAACATTTCATGTCATGTTGTGGATTTGAGTATCGTGTTAATATTAGGTAGTGTAAAATCACCTTTAGGGTAAGATTTCTTGATGTTGTGAAAATAAGTGCATAGATGAATTCCTATGGTATTTTTGGTGATAGGTAAAATGTTCTATATCCACTTAGAATAATGAACTAAATTCTCTTGTACTTAGAATAAATAAGTAACATTGATAAAGACTCCTGGGGAATGAATATATTAGAAAAGTATAGCTTTTGGTTTATGGATTTTTATTTGTTTACATACTCCTAGACCTTACCCAATTTGAGGGACCATGCTTGAGATGTCATGTTTGTTAATTTGTTTTAGTTTTAAATCACTAACAATGAAATAACTTCTCATGTACTCATGATTTATATTTGGCACACTTGGTGGGATTGACTCACCCCAAAATCTTCTTAAGATCATTCCATCATCTTCTAATTTCAAAATTAGCTTATTTTTAAGCTTAGCTTCAATTATTTTCCCCTAAAAATCTCATTTTTATATTTTGCATATATCAGTGATAACGCTATGTGTATCGTTGGATTCACTTCCTATAATCAATGGTATCACTCTGCTAAACAATGGTATCAATTTATATTCAATTTTATGGTTTTCTTTATTTTTTAGGAAAATGGAAGATTTTATCTACAAAACTATGGGATCATGATGAAAATGGTGAGATCACCAAAATGTTGTGATCATGACAAAAACACTGAGTTCATAATGAAAATGTTAGGATCATGACAAAAATACTGAGATCATAAAAATTCTAAGATCATAACCAAAACACTGATATCATGACCAAAATGATGAATTTATGACCAAAACAGTGGGATTGCTCTAAAAAATTGTGGATTCACCATGTAGTTTTTATGTCTACATTATGGAGGCCATAAATTTTGACTTGAGTGTCTATTTTACCTATCATTTGTGGAAAACTAAAGATATCAAAAAGACAATGTAGCCAATAAATAAAATTATTAGTGGGGAAATGTGGAAAAAATGGTGGGATTGTGACCAAAATAGTGGAATCATGACCAAAACATGACCAAAATGATGGGATCACCTTATAAAATGGTAGGATTAAGAAGGTAAAATTTTACTACTTATCATTTTAAAAATCAACGAGAATGTTTATGATATCACCCTAAAAATTAGTGATATTGCCTTGCTAATTGATGAAATTACTAGTTTCTTATTCACTATTTCTTTTGTCTATATAACATTGAGATTGCCCTTCTAAATGACATGATTGCCTTTCTAAATAGTAGGATCACATTATGTATTTTTCTTGTGAGCTAAACAAAGGGTTTTTAAACTTCCCATGCTTGCTAAAGACTTCAAATCTATAATCTTAACTTATTTTCTACAGGTTCTTATATTCAAAGAAGTGGATTTATTGCGAAATAAAGCTCATTTTACTCACATTTAATTTGGTGTTTAAATGAATGCACCCACATTTCCTTTAGTGATTAATCAAATAAGTCATACTTAGATTTTAGTGCTCTTAAAACAATTTCTTTTTTTATTCTTTAATTATTTCTTTTTGTTTTGTTTGCTTTCTTAAAATCTATCATGTGTATTATCTCCCCTGCCCTCTTTAGGGAGTTTGGGTGACCAAAAAACATATATTATTATTGTATTTGTATAAATAACATAAGATTATGATCTCATGTTACCTATTAATGGGGTCCTAAGAATAAAAAATAATACTTATTTCATTTGATTTTGGCAACATGGGGTGGATTTCATCTCATTCTTACGAGTCTATAAGATGTGATGATTGGGACTTCATTCCCCAATCTATGTACCAAGGCTTGCATTCGATGGTGTATATCAATTGAGGTTGTATTTGATCATTATTGGTTAAGTGGATATAATTTTAAGTGCATCCATCAAGTGGTAGGGATTTCATGATCTAATACAAACCTTAGAGTGTACCCCTAAGAGCCTGATATTCCAATAGCATTTCATTGAGACTTTTATTAAATAAGTGAACATGAAGTGGATAGACCCTATCACACTATCCATTAATATTTTTCTTATGATGATTTTTTTATTTCCATGTATTATAAGTAATATCAAGAACCATGTAGATAACCTTGTAAAATTTTAGCTTAATACCATCGACCAAAAATGATTATGTAGTTTAAGGCAAACTGACCTCCCCCAATATTTCATGATGTACCACTTGAAGTGAGGGTTGATAGAAATCAATCTGCCACCACTTCAAGTTAGGTATTTATGTGGAATACAATAACATTGTACACATGTCTTACCATTAAACATTGGGATTTTATTGTATGTATTATTTATTATTTGTTATTATAACCATTGTGTTATTGTTGACCATTTTTGGTCCTACAGGCCAAAAAGTTGGTCTCCTTCCTTCCCTGCTATCTTGAGCAGTCAATCTTTGATGTATCCACCTTTCTAAAATTTTGTTTTCCCCATTTTTGAATAGGCCTATTTATGTAAAGAACTAAATGGCATGAGTCTTATAGATGTCTCATGTTGATCCACAACATTTTTTCACTTTGGGCAGTCAATTGCATAAGCCTTTTCGGCAAGGAAATGGGTCAACTTCAAAGAGATATAAGTCTTTTACAAACTCTAAAGATAAAGTGCCTGAAGGGATTTATTTAGACATTTTGTTTGAATAAATTCACAAGGAAAGAGACCAAAATTTGATGGCACATTTCCTAAAAATTTGGAAAAAGTGGTTCAACGTTAGGGTTTAATGATATGAAATGAACTACACAGACTGACCAACAGTCACATGATCTTTCCAAGAGCTTTGAACTTTGGACTTAGAAATATTAAAATATTGAACCATTGAACCATTGTAGGTTCAAGCAGTAGGTTCAAGTGGTAGGTTCAATGATACATTAAATTCACAAGGGAATTGAGTGAAGATGACTCCTTGCAGAACATAGAGTATTGAACTATTGAACCGTTGAACCATTGAACTCCGAAAAAGGGTTCAGGTTCAATCAAAAGGTTCAAAGTTATAATTAAAAAACTCAAAATGGCCTAAGCAATTCACAAAAAGGGAAACAAAATTTCTTCAGAGGGTAATTGTGGACCCAAAAGTGCCTTTACGGAGGGTAGGGAACTTCACTTGCAGAGGGATAAAAGAGAAGGCCGAAAGGCAAGTTTTCTTCAAAAAATCTAAGGAAAAATATGAAGAATTCCTTTGGACTTTTTGTCCAAAGGAAATTCATAAGGAAAAGATGCAAAGGATTTCTTCAGACTTTTTGTCCGAAGAAAATCCATGAGAAGCAAGGGTGAATTCCTTTAGACAAAATGCCTAAAGGAATTTCATCTTTTGCTGGCTCCTCAGGCTCCTTTCTTAGTGGGTCACTGAGTTTGTCCTCAAGTCTTTATGCCTCTTCGAATTCCATTTGAATTCCTTCAGGCTTGCACCATTTGAAAACCAACAACTATTCCATTGTTCTAAATTTGACGTGCTCGGGGCCATCACCCCTTTGGCAATTCCTTTGGCCCATTGTAATTGAACCTTCCTAAAGGGAAGGTGTCCTTCAAAGCTTGGAAAGGTCCCCTTTTGGGTGCTAAGAGTCCTTCAAAAGGGTACTTTCCCTTCGGGATCCCTTGGTCATCTCAATTTCTTCAAACAAAATGTTTGAAGGAATTCCTTCAAACATTTTGCCCAAAGGAAGTCTTTCCTTCATGTTTCAGCTCTTTCTTTTGGTCTCTTTCCCTTTGAATTTCCTTCAAAAAAAAGTCTGAAGGAAAACCTACCTTAGCTTCTTCATTGTGAATTCCTTCAGACAAAATGCCTAAAGGAATTCCTTTAGACATTTTGTCTGAAGGAATTCACAATGAAGAAGCTAAGGTAGGTTTTCCTTTAGACTTTTTTTTGAAGGAAATTCAAATGGAAAGAGACCGAAAGAAAGAGCTGAAACATGAAGGAAAGACTTCCTTCGGACAAAATGTTTGAAGGAATTCCTTCAAACATTTTGTCTGAAGAAATTGAGATGACCAAGGGATCCCGAAGGGAAAGTACCCTTTTGAGGGACTCTTAGCACCCAAAAGGGGACCTTTCTAACCTTTGAAGGACACCTTCCCTTTAGGAAGGTTCAATTACAATGGGCCAAAGGAATTGCCAAAGGGGTGATGGCCCCGAGCACGTCAAATTTAGAACAATGGAATAGTTGTTGGTTTTCAAATGGTGCAAGCCCGAAGTAATTCAAATGGAATTCGAAGAGGCATAAAGACTTGAGGACAAACTCAGTTACCCACTAAGAAAGGAGCCCGAGGAGCCAGAAAAAGATGAGAAGGGAGCCTGAGAGCACAAATTGCCAAAAAGAGAAAAAATATAGTAAGGAAAGAGGGAACAAAATAGAGAATCTAGAACATGTCCACACACACATATGACAACATTTATAATGTTCTAAAAGATGCACCTAGCCAAGCACAAACATGAATTAGATCAGCCTAGGTGGCAAAAGAAGGTGTGGACAGGAAGTTCCTAGACGAATGAAAAAGTATCCACCAAGTGGATGCCAAGGGAAGTGCAGGCATTCAATAGAATGGCCCATTTTTCTTCATTTTGCATTAATGAGCAGGAAGTTACATGAATTTCATGGACAAGCAGCCTAGTCATTCAAATAGACAAAGTGACCCATTCTCTTATAGCGATATTTAATATTATTTAAATGACAAAGTCAAGACTAGCGACTGCCACAACATGGTTCTTTCAACGACTTCCTCTTCCCAATGTATTCAATGTAGCATGGGCCACTTGTTTTGAAAGGCACCAAAGTCTTTTATTTTATGCTATATATTTTAATCTCTCATTTTGTAAAAGATATCTCTCAACTTGTATGGCAAAGCCCTACAAAATTTTACCTTGAATTAAGACATAGGATTTTTACCTCCATTTTGAGTTTACACTTTGCATATGTCTATGGTTTTGTCTTGTGTTAAGTCATTTTCTTTCATGCTTTCACAAAATGATTCTACCATGTCTAATGTATTGTGAGTTCTTTTTTTACAAGTTAGCCATAAGTGTCCACATCAGAGTATAAGCGCATGTGAACAGGCTGTCATAGTGTGTCTTAGAACACCTCTGGTAGTTCTTCCTCCTTGTATCTCCATAGGACCCCTAACTCACTAATGCAAAAGATTTTCTTGTATCATGAAGTGTATATTATCTTGTTCTTGGTGTAAAGTGTATGTCAAAGATAAGTAGATCAACCATTTTGGTGTGTCACTACTTTAGTTTAGGTTCTATTTTTAGTAATCCTTCTCTCTTTTCATCCCCCCCATTGCTAGTAGTAGAAAATCTAAGACCACAGATATGCATCAAAGGGAGCTAGCCCTTATCTAGAGATTCTCCCCTCAATTTTTCCAGACCCATAGTAAGAGGGGATTCTCCATTGTGCCGTGTGGAAGACAGGAGCTCAACCTCCTGTCAACAGTGCAATCCATAGCATCAACAATTTTTGGTACATCTAATGGGACATTTTGTCTAAGAGGTTAAAGAATTCTTGGTGTGTTCTTCAACAAATCATCCTTTGGAGGCATTCAATCAACACCAAATGGTGACTTCGAGTTGAATCAGTTGGTTAAGTAGTCCTAGTACCATCAATAAATCACTTTGGTATGTATAAATTCATTGTTGAGAAGCATGGGCCTTCTGTTCCTTCATATAACTTTGATCAAGCTCAGGTTGTTCATCAAATCACCTCAATAAAAAAGGATGCATACAGTTATGAGTTTTCCCCTTTGCAGGTTGGTGAAACATTGCGGGCTTTGCCTCTTCCTCCTCAGTTTGAGCAAGTCCTTGGCTAGCCTGGCTATGATCCTTACTAGCCTTGTGTTGATCCTTATTAGGTCCAATATGACCAGTCTTAACCCTATCTTGAGCTATATCAGTCTTATGCCCAGTCTTCTTAATGTGTTACTTCTCCTACTCAACCTAATCTTTTTGCCAATTAGCCCATCTCCACCTTCAAACAAGCACTATTGGGGTATGAAAAGTATGTAGTGGATCTTAACACTAGAAGGGGATATGGCCAAGAAATTCTTGGTCATTTCATCCATCAAGTGAGAAATGCATTAGATCTGGTTAAGAGTGAATGGACTCCTATTGAAAGATCCAATTGGTAAAGGCTTACAAATGAGATGTTGGATGTGAGTGGTTTGATTACGTCTTTGAAAGAAAAGTTGAGTATTCATGAGAGGCAGCCTTACCAAGTCTATCAACCTGCATACCTACTGCCCCAAGTTTCATATCAGCCATACACAGTCCCTACTCATAAGCCAAGTCAAGACTCTCAAATTCCTTTCCCCAACCATGTTGATGAGAGTTTTGAAATAGTAAATCTTGTGTTTAAGGCCAATCTTGATAAGCAAATTGAATTGGCAAATCTTCACATGCAATAGTCTATGTTGATAGTAAGGGAAGTGGAATCCAAACCCTCACTACCCTCTCACATTGCAACCCTATCACTCCAAAAGGAGACTTTCAATCCTAAGATCATGATTTGGAGTAAAGTAGCTGAGTCATGGAGTAGTAAGGAGGAGAAAGGAATTGTTTGAGAGTGTGAGGTACAAAATGAGGCTAGTCCTTCTCAATTCCTTCCCACCCTTCCTCAAGAAGCTTCTTGTACTCTATGGCAGCCTTCATGCACTCCCCATTTCCATGATGATTCATATGAGATCCAAGAAATATTCTTTCAAGAAAATATAACTAAGAAAATTGAGGAATTAGAGGCAAAGTTGAGATTGCTTAGTGAAAGAGAGATGGAAGTTTCAGACATTAGAGAGGAACCTACACCAAAATACACCCCTTCTACCAATCCTCAAGTTAATTTTGATATTGATGAAGTGTTGGTCAAGTGGAGAGAAGAAAATCAAGTGATTTTAGCCAAAGATTTGCCCCCATTTTCTCATAAGTTTTCAAAAAGATCCCCTACTTTCCATTACCAACATGATTTTGACAATCCTTGTGTTCCACCTCCTTGCCTGGTAAATGAAGAATGTTTCTCTTGTGTTGAGGAATCCATCTTGAAGGAGGCAAGTAAAGAGGAGTATGCTCAGTTCATGACTGATCAAGGAGGCTTCATGAGTGCAGATGAGGAGGAGATCACCATAGGTACCCCCTTTTATGAACAAGAAGACATGTCATAAGCTTTTGCCTCTATCTCTAATGAGGAAGAGATGATCTTTAACTCTTTTCTCACTTTGAAAGACTTCATGGAGGAGCATGGAAAGATTCTTGATCATGTTTTGAATGATTTGTTTCAAGTCATTGGGGTAGGTTACACTCTTCATAAATGAGGCTATGAGTTGGCTAAGGGTGGAAAAGGAAGCATCGGGACTCAAATAAGTATGCAAAGGGGTGCAAGCTTTCAGATTTATCCTTTCAAGAGGTTAGTGAATCTGAAGATGATATTTTTGAAGTCATCAAGGAGGAACCTATTTTGAAAGAGGCATATGAAGAAGAGAGGATCTAATTTATAGCTACCAAAGAGGCTATCATGAATGAAAATGAAGAGGAAATCATCATGGATGCTCCTCTTGAAGACATCATTAACAATGGAGAAGACACATATCATGCATACATGTGGATGTTCCAGTAATATGAAGAGGAAAGTAAGCATGGTGAGCTCTCTCCTCCATTGTTTGATGAACTTATTTGTCACTTTGATGAAGAAAATGACCATGCCATGGAACCCAAGTTGGAGGAGAATTAGGAGGATGTCTTTGACCAACTAAAGACTCTAGTTTTTTAGCAAGAAAAGGAGAGGCATGTCCATCTTGATGAAAGCTTTGAAGACAAGAGCCTTGAGTAAGAAGGTGATGTTTTATGGGATGAGCAAGTAGTTTGTGATCTCATTTTAGACATCACAATAGTCACCCTTCTTCAAGAAAGACATGATAAAGTAGAGGATTAGTTTGATAGGGTTTTTAATGAAGCAGAAGGGGACAAGTCAATCCATGATGCATATCAAGGGGTTTATGGTGATAAGCTAATAACCATTGATTTCTTGATGAAAACACACCAGCATGAAGGATCAGCATTGGACAAGCTTCCAAGAGCAAGATGGATACATATATGTTGGAAGCATGTTTGACCCTGATTCATTTGGATACAAGCCAATCAAGGTGGTAGACAAGAAGAGCAAGTCACCAAGTCTCCTTTCCATTCAGCCACTTGTCTGGCACCATAAGTTTTCCTACCATGAAGGAGACTTAAGAAGTTTTCCCTTTGATCCAGGAGGGAGGCAAATGTACCTAGTTAGTTGTATATAATATTTTGCTTTCAATTATGTGTTTTTCATTTTCCCTACATGATGTTGCACACATCTGTGTAGTTTTTTAGCCTTTATTGTGTGTGTTTTCCTTTTTTTTGAGGTCTTTAGAAGGCTATTGCTAACCTTTTCAAGCTTTGTTCTTACTCTATGCCCAAAAGACTTTGAGGCTACCAGTCTTTCTAAGCAGAGCAGGCATGTTTCCCCTAGGAATCACCAATTTTTTGATCATTTTTGGTCGTACAGGCCAAAAATTCCATCTCTTTCCTTCCCTACTATCTTGAGTAGTCTGTCTTTGATGTATCCACCTTTCTAAAATTGTGCTTTCCCCCTTTTTGAATAGGCCTATTTTTGTAAAGAACCAAATGACTTGAGTCTTGTAGATGTCTCAGGTTGATCCATAGGATTTTTTTGCTTTGGGCAGTCAATTGCACAAGCCTTTTCGATAAGGAAATGGGCCAACTTTAAAGAGATATAAGTCTTTTACAAAGCTCTAAATACAAAGTGACTGAAGGGATTTATTCAAGCGTTTTTTTTAATAAATTCACAAGGAAAGACCAAAATTTGAAGGCACATTTCCTAAAAAATTGGAAAAAGTGGTTTAATGTCAAGGTTCAATGATATGAAATGAACTACACAGACTGACCAATAGTCACATGATCTTTCTAGGAGCCTTGAACTTTGAACTTTGAACTTAGAAATATTGAAATATTGAACTGTTGAACCATTGTAGGTTCAAGTAGTAGGTTCAAATAGTAGGTTCAACAATACATTAAATTCACAAGGGAATTGAGTGAACATGACTCCTTGCAAAACATAGAGTATTGAACTATTGAACCATTGAACTCTGAAAAAGGGTTTAGGTTCAATCGAAAGGTTCAAAGTCATAATTGAAAAACCTAAAATGGCTTAAGCAATTCATAAAAAGGGCAACAAAATTTATTCAGAGGAAAATTATGGACCCAAAAGTTCCCTTATGGAGGGAAGGGAACTTCACTTGCAGAGGGATAAAAAAGAAGGCCGAAAGGTGAGTTTTATTTGAAAAAATCCAAGGCAAAAGATGAAAAACTCCTTTTTGACTTTTTGTCTGAAGGAAATTCATAGGGAAAAGATGCAAAGGATTTCCTCAGACTTTTTGTCTAAATAAAATTTGTGAGAAGCAAGGGTGAATTCCTTCAGACATTTTGTTCAAATAAATTCACAAGGAAGAAGCTAAGGTAGATTTTCCTTCAAACTTTTTTTTGAAGGAAATTCAAAGGAAAAGAGACCAAAAGAAAGAGATGAAACATGAAGGAAAGACTTCCTTCGAGAAAAATGTTTAAAGGAATTCCTTCAAACATTTTTTCCAAAGAAATTGAGATGACCAAGGGAGCCCAAAGGGTAAGTGCCCTTACAGGGGACTCTCAGCACCCAAAAGAGGACCTTTCCAAGATCTAAAGGGACACCTTCCCTTTGGGAAGGTTTAATTACAAAGGGCCAAAATAATTGCCAAAGGGGTGATAGGCTCGAGCACGTCAAATTTAAGACAATGGAATAGCCATTGGTTTTCAAATGGTGTAGGCCCGATGAAATTCAAAGAGGCATAAAGACCCAAGGACAAAATCAGTGACCCACTGAGAAAGGAGCCTGAGGAGCCAACAAAAGATGAGAAGGGAGCCCGAGAGATCAAATTACTAGAAAGAGACAAAAATATAGCAAAGAAAGAGGGAACAAAATAGAGAATCTAGAACACAACCATGCACACATAAGACAACATTTAGAATTTTCCAAAAAATGCACCTAGCCAAGTATAGACATGAATCAAATCAGCCCAGGTGGCAAAATAAGGTGTCGACAAGAAGTTCCTAGATGGATGAAAAAGTCTTCACTACGTGGATGCCAAGAGGAGTGCAAGAAATCAATATAATGGCCCATTTTTCCTCATTTTGCATTAATGAGTAGGAAGTCACATGAATTTATGGAGAATTGGCCAAGTCATTCAAATAGACAAAGTGACCCATGCTCTTGCAATGATATTTAATATTATTTAAACACCAAAGTCAAGACTGGCGACTACCATAGTATGGTTCCTTTAGCGACTTCCTCTTCCCAATTTATTCAATGTAGCATGGGCCACTTGTTTTGAAAGGCACCAAAGTCTTTTCTTTTATGTTATATATTTTAATCTCTCATTTTGTAAAAGATATCTCTCAGCTTGTATGGTGAAGCCCTACAATATTTTACCTTGAATCAAGACATAGCATTTTTACCTCCATTTTGAGTTTGCACTTCGCATATGTCTATGGTTTTATCTTGTGTTAAGTCATTTTCTTTCATGCTTTCACAGTATGATTCCAGCATGTCTAGTGTATTGTGAGTTCTTGTTTTACAAGTCAACTAGAAGTGTCCATAGAAGAGTATAGGTACATGTGAACAGGTTGCTGTAGTGTGTCTTAGAACACCTCTGGTAGTTATTCCTCCCTGTATCTCTAGAGGAACCCTATCTCACTGATACAGAAGATTTTCTCATATCGAATGAAGTGTATATCAGCTTGTTATTGGTGTAAATTGTATTTCAAAGCTAAGTAGATCAATCATTTTGGTGTATCACTGCTTTAGTTTAGGTTCTAGTTTTAGTAGTCCTTCTCTCTTTTCATCCCCCCCATTGTTAGCAGTAGAAAATCTAGGACCACAAAGATGCATCAAAGGGAACTAGCCCTTATCTAGAGATTCTCCCCTTAGTTTTACTAGACCCACAGCAAGAGGGGAGTCTCCATTGTGCCACATGGAAGACAGGAGCTCAGCCTTCTATCAAGGGTGCAATCCACAGCATCAACAGTTATGTGTTGCATAATTTACACTTCAAACCAATTAACATTATCCTATGTCTAAATTTGTCATTACACATTTTCATAGTGAGGGATAATTTCACCCAACTTCTAGGTCATTCTAACCATTATGTTGTCTAATTAAAAACAATTCCAAGAAGGTCTTTTTAGGTCCAAATATAATTTGAAATCAATTATACACATTAGGTCACCTTTTACCCCATTACCATTTTAATCTAATCAAATTTGATCAGGTTCATCTTGAACCACACTCTAAATCCAATCAACTTCATTTTGTATCACATTCTAATCTAGACTAGGTTCATCTTGAACCAAATTCTAAATCCAGTCCAAACAATCTTGAACCACATTTAAAATCCAATTTGGTTCATCTTGAACCACATTCCAACCTAGATTTGGTTCATTTTGAACCATATTCTAGGTCAATCCACCCTCTTTAGATCTAGTTCAACCAAACAATCTACCCTCTTTCAGGCCAATTTCTCCCAATCTAATCCCCCTTGCATGTATCCTTGATTTTGGGAATGATTATAAAGTTAATATGAGTCAAGACATCTTGTAATCCTAAACCTATTCTAGACTTTCCACTCTTTAAGTAAGATATTATAAGTTACCTCATCAGTTTAACCAATAGATGGTCCACCTTATATCTACTCTTGACACTACATCCATTAGTCCAAAATCCAGTTTGGCCTTTGATCCATAATAAATCCATTCCTTGCCCCTCCAAGGACTATTATCTATTGAAGACCCAAGTACATCCAATTATGATAACTCCTTGATTCAAAAATTTCATGATCCCCTTCCAAAGCACAATCATATTTGTCCACTTCCAAGTCAAAGTCAAGACAATCAACTCATTTTTGACATTTTTGTTAAATCACCCATCCTTGACGAGTCAATTTTTGGTGAGTCACCCTTTGACCAAGGTATCCTTTCTAAAAAATTACCCATATTTTATGAGCCCATTTTTAAAGACCCCATTATTGACTAATAATCCATTTTTCTTCCATTACCAAAATTCCCCCATTTTATAATTTTTCTTCCTCCCAAATAATTCATTTCCAAGTGAAATGTGAACAAAGCACTTGTGGACAAAATAATTCAATGGGACCTCTTTGTGCCTAAAATTACATCAAAAATAGGTTCCATTTTAGAACCAACATTATTTTTAGCATCAATATCAGAATCAAGTTTGATTATAGAACTAACTTCAGATTTAACATCATAAGTAAAATAAACATTAGTCTTGACATCGGATTCATATCCCTTTAAGTTAGAATCAACTTCAAAATCAACATATATTAGTGTATATTATGACATTGGTTATACACTTCTACCAAATCCACTTGAGTCAAAATCAATTACAAAATTAGTATATATTAATAGTTATTCTAACATCAGCTACATACTTTTGGTAGATCCACTTGAAAATATGTGTGATCCTTATATGTTTATTGAGTAATTTTTATTTATAATTGAACAAGTTATCCTAGTATCTTCTACGAGGATTGTGTTGTATTTTACCCTTAAATTATCATTTTACATCCCTTTAATTCTAACCAACCTAGCCATTATATTGATATTTGACATCCCACAAATGTTTATTAGTACTGATAGAATCACACTTTGTTAGAATTCTTCTATGGTGACATATCAGTTCTAGAATTCAGGTAGATCCAAGAAAAAATTCAAGAAAAAAAACATTCTCCTAGTGAAACCTTGTTTGAGGTGTTAGTAGACAATCAAAGTCTAAACTTAGACTTTCATAGAAAAACCTTCATTGAGGTGTTAGGGGACAATAAAATTCAAAATTCAACATCCATTAGTGAAACCTTTTTTGAGGCACTAAGGGAAAATCAAAATCAAGAAGACATTTTTGGTGAAAACCTCACTGAGGCACCAATAGTTGAGACAATTAATTTCTTATTTTTTGATGAATAAATTATTGAATTCAATATCAGGGAAACTAATAATCCACATCATATTCAAATTATATCATCTCTTAGGCCTAAACAATAGAAACATATTTTGGCCTTATTAATAAAATTTCCAGAGGTCTTTGGTTCCACCACAACAAAATTCATGTTGAATATGGAGTCAATAATAATGTGTATGACTAAAAATCCCATTGTTCATTTGTCCCCCAATAATTATACATTCTATTATGATTCTATTATTCATTCAATTAATATATTACATCACCAAATCAAATCATTTATCCAATGCATTTCCTTCTTTACCCTTCCTAGCAACACTTTTTTTCAAATAGACTATGAAGACAATTTGTCTAAAGGTTTGAAGGAAATAATATTAATGACCAACTAAGATCACAACAACATCAATGCAGTCCAATTCAACAAGAAGTTATTGAAGAGAAAATATTCAAAGTGAGTATTGACTAGAAATCAAAGGGTCAACATTCTGCATCTCATAATCATCGATTGAGTTTTATATATATATATATATATATATATATATATATATATATATATATATATATATATATATATATATATATATATATATATATATATATATATATATATATACATACATATATATATATACATACATATATATATACATATATATATATACATATATATATATATACATACATATATATATACATATATATATACATATATATATATACACACACACATATATATACATATACATATATATATATATATATATACATATATATACATATAAAAAGATAAAGAGAAATAATTCATCCAATGGTGAAAACATTCTTATGGCATCTTGGGCAAATACCAGGATGAAAACTAAGTTCCTAATGTCATGCATAAAAAAATCATTATTTGCAAGTACCTTGACACTTTGGGGCAGCCCCATATATATTGACAAATATTCCATTCAATCCATTTACACAATTCAATACTATTCAACCAAGCCCATCCTATCATGTGCACAAGTCTTCCCATCTTGACCTTGTTACAAAAGTAGATGGTATGTTGAGACCTATTTTGGGAAATATTTTGGCATATTATGTGACTACTACTTTGACTGTTGGACACATTGGTTCCTATGTGACATAGTTCTTAGAGTTTCCTAGTCCCTTCCATCATTTTCCATTATTAATCCTCATATATTTTTCATTTGTATATTCATTATCATTCCACATCCTAGTGCTAGAATAGGTTTTCCCTTTCTTACTAACCCCTTGTGCATTTTCTATATATTTATTCACAAAATCAAAACATTAAAATATTGAAAAGTGCTAAAAACATTCAGATAACCAAACAAAAGAGACCTAAAAATTAGAAAAGGATTAAAATTATTGAAGAGTTGTCAATGATGTCTTAAAGGTAGACACGAATATTGATGAGGTGTCATGTATGCTATAATGACAATGACAAAGTGTGTTTCAATGTGTTTTAGTGTTCTTGCATGTTTTTTCAGTGTTTAACTTGGTGAGGCAATTGGTGGATGTTATTGATGGCATGGTCATGTTTTAGATACCATATGAGGGTGTAAAGAGTGCTTGGGTAACATATGGAAGTGAAAGGAACTCACTAGAGCAATCATATGAATGACTAGGTTCTTCTAATCATCCTAGCATATCAAGCTGAGATAGCAGATTGATGGCATCATATTTCACATGTGTGAAGGGTTCAAGAACAGTTTGATATGTGAATGGATTTCCTTATATGAAGAGATCATATGGTCTATGTTTCAATTCTATACATTGAGCATAGTAAAATTTATAATAGTGCAAAGTTGGCCTCTCAGATAGAGTTCACTAAGTTTTTATACTTAGCCAAATTTGTAAGAGGAGATCTAACAGTGAGCATTCAAAAGATCTAATGGTGAGGATTTAATCTAATAGATGAAGATCAATAGTGAGTGTATGTTTGTTAATATTGTGATCTAATGACATAGATGAAGTCAATTTATCAAAGGGTACTCAAAAGGCATACGGGACTGCCAAGTGTTGCAAGAGAGAGAACTGATAGCAATGTGCTTAGAAGGCACACAAGGGTGTCAAGTGTTTTAATCATGAAAGTGCAGATCAATGATCAATGGTGAGAGATGTAAGTAAAATTAAATAGACTTCTAAGGATATTGATAATGCATAATTTATCTATATTTAAGGGAGCGTGATATGATTACAAGTGTTGTACGTTTTGCTTTGAATAGTGATTGTTGGCATTTGAATTAGCAAAGGAAAAAACTAGTTTGTAGTATTTTGCTAATATATTTTGATCAAAACAAATTTTTTTGATGGATTAAAAATAAAATTTGAAGATGAATTCAAGGAACATACAAAAAATTTTATCAGAAGGTATAAATATTTGTAATGTTATAGATATTGAGCTTCAAAGTTGACTATTTATTTATTCATGGGGTTAATGTGTACAAGACTATTGTGTGAGTAAATTGTGTTTTAGCATAAGAGTATTTTGGTGTATATATTTATTTGAATATGTCTTGGAGGTCATATGAAGTGTACCCATGTATATTAAAGTGATTTTGTGTTCTTGTTTTGCTTGATGAAGTGATAAAGGGGTAATAGGTCTCCATGAGACCTATAAAGGCTACTAAGGTCTAATTGAAAGGCATACCTACTTAAAAGTGACCCATGGATGCTATGAATAACCTATGAGGATGGTATTGAGCTATGTGTTAGCATGATATAATTATTAATGGTTAAGTCAATTATTATGGCTGACCTAGAAGTTGATATTCATAAAGACTCTATAAAGAGTGAAAGCTAAGGTAATGGTTTTTGGACTCCGATGAGGATGTATTGAGAGATTAGAAGATAGAGGCAAAGGAAAGAGAGAAGAGGGAGTGTGCCCATTGTATGGATTGAATAATAAATCATATTGAGGATGAGTGAAGAATCCTACAGAGATCTAAAATGGGTGTTTGGATGCATTACTTGTATGAGCAAGTTTGAGTGTGTGTGTTTGTGTGAAGAGTTGAAAGAGAGGTGTTAAACATAATTTATACAATTAGAATTTTGGAGTTGTTGATTTCATAGTTATAGTGTGGGTGCTCAACATGTATAATAAGTGGGTGTTTATTCATACTGAGGGGTGGATACTCCATGTGAAGTGAGTAATTCACTAACAGGTCTCATGTTTGTAATCATCTTATCGGACAAGTAGTCCATATTTTTGTAGGATTGAGAGTGGGTTTTATTCCCCAAGAAAGTTTCCTACGTAGATATTATGTTATGTGTGTGATCTTTCTCATATTTCTAGTTCATTATTATAAATGATGCATATGGTTCGTGAATGCTAATGTTATTTGGTTAAGGTCTTGAAAGAATTGGACTTATAGTTTAGATTATCTAGCATCACTGATTAATCCCCCCCCTCTTAGTGATTGTACCTCTAAAAATTGGTATCAAAATAGGACCTTTGTTTCTAGTTTAACCACTTGAAGGTGATCATAAGTAGAATGGAAGACAAAGAGGCTCATATTTTTATTTAAGGTGAACGAATATGTGTTTTATCAGAGCTCAAATTTTCAAGGGAAGAAAATTAATGTCTAAAAGAAAAGATTGAAAGATTTAATAACATGAAAGGGAGTAAAAAATTATACCTAAATTCCTCTATATGTCATGAGATGATTTCAAGAATTGATAGTGTGAAGACACAAACCAGAATAATAGAAGCAACAGTCAAAAAATTTCAGGTTGTGGTTAATAAAAATTTCAATCAAATAATGGATCAATTGAAAGGTAAAGTTATTACTTATATTGATACACTTTTTTAAAAAGACAAGCAGAAATCCATCTCTACAAAAGAATATTTGGATGAGATGTCTTTGGGTATTGATGATCAAAAAAAATGTGTGATTAACATAAACAACTATAATTATGTTTTCAATGGACACTATTATACTTGTAATTAATATGGTCATAGATATAAGGATTGTACTTACTCTCTAAGGAGAAGAAATGAGGTTCTCTTCTACAACTAAAATTAATAGGGACATATAGCCAAGTATTACAAAAAGGAATTTTGGAAAAAGGACTTTCAAGTTATTGACACCATGAAATAGTTCAAGAAAGACATAACAAAGATTCAAAGAAAGGAGTAGGAATTGAAAAAAAAATCCATGTTTGTACAAACTACCTTGCAACTCAAGAGGATGAAAACAAGAAATGGAACATAAATAGTGGATGCTCAAGTCATATGATAGGAGATAAGAGTAAGTTTATTTCTCTCAAAAATCACAATTCAAGTGCAATAAGGTTTGGTGACAACTTTGCTAACATAGTTGGGAAAGGATTTATATGTTTTGATAATGGTCATACTAGAACTAAAAATGTTCTATATGTAAAGGTTTGAAACACAATATTCTAAGTGTAAGACAAATGTTTAAACAAGGAAATGTTGTGATTTTTCATGATAAAGGGTGTGAAGTGAGAAGTTCAAAGTCTGAAAAATTAGTTGCAAAAATTCACAAGGTAGATAAAAACTTGTATGTGTTACATGAATCCAATAAATAAGAATGCTTCATGAATCACTTAAAGGAGAGCAAGGTTTGGCATAGAAGACTTGGACATCTGAACTTCGATAATTTAGTAAGGATCAATTCAAAAAGACTAGTGAGGCATATGTCTAAGATCACTAAGATTCATCATACTCTCTGCAAGGCATACCTTCATGGAAAGCAAATCAAAATAAGATACAAATCTAAGGAGATTTCTACCATAGTACCATTGGAGTTGATCCACATAGACCTTTTTGAACCTATAAGAATTTAAGGCATTCAAGGTAATTTCTACTTCATGTTATCAATTGATGACTTCACTAGAATGACTTGGATATTTTTACTTAAAGAGAAATCAGAAGCTTTTGGAAGATTTAAATCATTCAAAGCTCTTATTGAAAATGAAAAAGGATCAATAATCAATTGTGTAAGATCAAATAGAGGAGGTGAATTTTGGTCTTATGAGTTTGATGGCTTTTTTTAGGAACAAATAATTGTAATAAAATATTCTACTGCTAAGACAACCCAACAAAATGGGATAGTTGAGAGGAAAAATAGAACTATCCAAGAGATAACTAGAACCATGCTTTAAGATTCCAAACTTTCAGATGGTTTTTGGGAAGAGGCTACCAATACATCTATTTATATCTTAAATAGATTCCAAGTTAAATAAAATGGTGATAAAACTCCATATGAGCTATGGAAAATATGGTAGCTAACGTTAAACACTTTAGAGTGTTTGGAAGAAGGTGTTTTATCAAGAGAAATGAAGAAAATTTTGGAAAATTTGACTCAAGATATGATGAGGACATTTTCTTGGGTTATTCCTCTATAAAATATACTTATATATGTTTCAATAAGAGACTCCACAAAGTCATTAAAATCTCTAATGTGAGAGTTGAAGAGGCAGGTGACATCAAGAAGCCCATCTTGTAGACAATTGACACTACTGAGGATGTTATTTCAAATAATGAAAGTATAATTGATCAATCAGATGATGAAGAGTAAGAAGCAAGACATCATATTAAATCCCCTTCTAGGAGCATATAGAAGGCTCATCTAGTTTCCCAAATTATTGGAGATGTGAATGCTAATTTGTAGACTAGGAGGAGAAGTTTGATCAATTAGAATCAACAAGACACAACTTTGTTATCCAAGATTGAACATAAAAATTTCTTATAAGATATCAAAGATGACAATTAGACATTTTCCATAAAGGAGGAATTTGATCAAATAGTAAAAAATGAAACATGGGATTTAGTTCCTAGGCCAAAAGATAAAAATGTGATAGGAACTAAGTGGGTTTTCAAAAACAAGATGAATGAGAAATGAGAGGTCACAAGAAATAAGGCTAGATTGGCATGTAATGAGTATGCTCAAGTTGAAGGGATATATTTTTATGATACATTTACACATGTTGCAAGAATAGAAGCAATTAGACTCTTTCTATCATATGAAAGCTAAAAAAGTTTCAAAGTTTACCAAATGGATGTGAAATATGCATTTTTGAATGGCAATTTAGACAAAAAAGTTTATATTGAGCCACCTAATTTTTTTTTTTGACAAGTAATTATTACTATGTTTACAAACTAAATAAGGCTTTATATGGTCTTAAACAAGCTCCTAGAGCTTGGAATGACAGTTTAGACAAGTATCTATTGAGTGAAGGCTTCAAAACAAGGATAATGATAGTAATTTATTTATCAAGATAAAGGGCACTCATCAATTACTAGTAGTAGTCTATGTTGATGACATAATATTTGGTTATAATGATGAAAAATAAGTAGAGAGTTTGTAGATTATATGAAGACTGAGTATAAAATGTTAATGCTGGGAGAACTTTCTTTCTTCTTAGGATTACAAATTAACCAACTTAATGAAGGGATATTCATTTCAAAGGCAAAATACATCAAAGATATGCTAAGAAAGTTTGACATGTTGGTTTATAAGCCAATGAGTGCTCCAATGATAATTGGATGCAAGTTAAATAAAAAATACGACTCACCAAAAGTTGATCAAACTTTATATAGATCCATGATTGGAAGTGTCATATACTCTACTACTTCTAGGCTTGATATCATGTAAGAAGTGGGCTTTGTAAGAAGGTTTCAAGATGATCCTAGAGAATATCACTTGAAATTAATCAAAAGGATCTTAAGATATCTCAATATCACAATAGAGTATGGTTTATGGTACCCTAGAAGTAAAGAATTTACTCTAAAGACATACATTGATGCAGATTAGTCAGGGAGTACTAGTGGTGGTGTCTTCTTCATGGGTGAATGCTTGGTCTCTTGGATAAGCAAGAACCAAGTCTTTGTATCTCTATCAACTACAAAATTTTAGTGTATATTTTTTGCTTCCTATTATACTTAGGGAATGTAGATGAAACAAACCTTGGAAGATTATAAGGTAAGACAAAATAGACCTTGTCCTATCTATTATGACAATATTAGTGTAATTAATATCTCTAGGAATTTTTTTATGCACTCAAAAACTATGCACATTCCTATTAAATATCATTTCATAAGAGAAAAATTAATCAAATATTTTATTCGGAATATGTGTCTACAAAATAATAACTTGCAGACATTATGACTAAACCATTCACAAAGACCACATTTGAATATCTAAGATAAAGTTTGGGAGTCATCTCCTTGTCTATGAAACATAAAAATTTAATTTGAGTAGGAGGATAATGTGTTGTCATTATTGTTTATATCATGAATAATGTCTCAAATTTTTATATATGACAAGTTGTGTATGTCATGGAGTTCACAATGTTTTAAGTGTTGCTGAAAGACCTAGTTAGTTGAGAAGACTTATTAAAGATGATCTTTTTCAGATAGAGTGTGGAGATATGGGGATCTAGATTAGATGGTTTGAGATTCTTGAAGAGATGTGTATAATTTAAGGGGGATTCCCTCTTAATTTTTTCAAGCTCCTTAGGATCATTATGTCAAAGGGAGAAAAAGTGCTTGAAGAGAGAGATAGAGTCTAAGCATAAGCTTTATATTGGTGCTAACATCAATGAAAAAGGGGGAATATTTTGGAGAGTTTTAATTTATGTCTTCAATGTGGTCAATAATGTTGATGAGATGTCATTTATGCGATAATGACAATGACAAAGTGTGTTTCAATGTGTTTTAGTGTTCATGCATGTTTCTTGAATGTTTGACTTAATGAGGCAATTGGTGGATATTATTGATAGTGTGTTCATGTTGCATATATCACATGATGTTGTAAAGAGTGCTTGGAGAAAATATGAAAGTGAAAAGAATTCATTAAAGCAGTCATATGAATGACTAGGTTCTTCTAGTCATCCTAGTATACTAGGTTAAATGAGCAGATTGATGGCATCATATTTCACATGTGTGAAGGGTTCAAAAACAATTTACTATATGTATGGATTCCCCTACATGAGGAGATCATATGTTACATGTTTAAATTCTATACATTTAGCATAGAAAAAATTATAATAGTGCAAATTTGGCCTCTCAAATAGAGTTCACTAAGTTTCTATACTTAGCCAAATTTGCAAGAGGAGATCTAACAGTGAGCATTGAAAAGATATAATGGAAAGCATCTAATCTAATAGAAAAATATCCAAATATGAGTGTATGTTTTTGGATATTTCATTCCAATTATGAACATGAAATTAATTTTTTAATGGTTATTAGAAATCACATGGGACTACCAAGTAGTACAAGAGTGGGAACTGACAACAATGTGCTCAGAAGGCATGTGAGGGTGCTAACTATCTTAATCATGGAAGCATGTATCAATGATCAATAGTGATCAATGTATGTTGAAGTTAAGATAATTATAAGGATATCAATTAATTACAATTGATCTAGATTTTAGGGAACATGAGATGATGACAAGTGTCAGATGTTTTGCTTTGAATAGTGATTGTTGGCATTTGAATTAGCAAAGAAAAAACTAGTTTGTAGTATTTTGATCTAAGAGTGATTTATTGATGGAGTAAAAATAAAAGTTTAATAAGACTTTAATTTCTATATAGAAAATTTTATTAGAAGGTCTGAATGTTTGTAAAGTTATAGATATTGAGCTTCATAGTTGACTTTGTTTATTCATGGTGTTACTATGTACAAGACTATATTTGAGTAAATTTTGCTTTAGCAGAAGAGTTTTTTGGTGGATGTATTCATTTAAAGATGTATTAGAGGTCATATGGAGTGGAACCATGTATTTTAAAGTGATATTATGTTCTTTTTTTTCTCAATGAAGTGCTAAAGGGGTAATAGGTCTCTATGAGACCTATAAGGTCTACTAAGGCCTAATTGAAAGGAGTAGTTGCTTAAGTGTGACCCATGGATGTTATGGCCCAACCTGTGAGGATGGTATTGAGATATGTGTTAGAATGATAAAATTATTAAGGGTTAAGGCAAGTATTATGGTTGATCTAGAAGTTGATATTCATGAAGACTCTATAAAGATTGAAAGCTAAGGTAATGGTTTGTAGACTCGGATGAGGATGTATTGATAGAGTAGAAGGTAGAGTCAAAAGAAAGATAGAAGAGGGAGTGTGCCCAGTGGATGGATTGAAGAATAGATCAGATAAAGGATAAGTGAAGAAAAATACAGAGATCTAAAAGGGGTATTTAGATGCATTATTTGTATGAGCAAGTTTGAATGTGTGTGAAGAGTTAAAAGAAAGGTGTTAAACATTATTTCTCCAATTAGATTTAAATGTCATCAGAGTTTTGGATTTGTTGATTTCACAGGTGTTGTGTGAGTGCTCAACATATAAAAAAAATGGGTGCTTGTTTATACTTATGGGTGGGTTCTCCTTGTGAAGTGGGTGCTTCACTAAAAGGTCTCATGTTTGTAATCATCTTATAAGACAAGTATTCCATGTGTTTTCAAGCTTGAAAGTGGGTTTTATTTCCCAAGAGGGTTTCCACATAGATCTTATGTTATGTGTGTGATCTTGATCGTCTTTCTAGTTCATTACTATAAATGATGTGTATGCTTCATGAATGCTAATGTTATTTGGTTAAAGGCTTGAAAGAATTGGAATTATAGTTTAGATTATCTAGCATCATTGGTTCACCACCCCTCAACCCCCCTCTTAGTGATTGTACCTCTAAAAAAAATATCCACAAGAGATATAAATCTAAAACATCCTAAACATTTGACAAGGTTTTAAAACTCCAAGAGAGATATAAAGCCATAAAATTTAAAACATTGGTCTTGTCTTAAGTCTAGTCAACAATCCCTAGATTAATCATCGATCCAATCATTTTTGGAACCATTGGGATGTGCCATTCCCAAATCCACCCTCTTTAGGTCCAATCCATTCCATCTCATAGATTTCTCTCTCTTTGGGGAAAATAAAACTATGTAGCCTATTCTAGGATATTTTATCCTAATTCTACCCCCTTGCATGCATCCTTGCATGGGGGCATTATCATTGAACCTATTCATACATTGATTTACACTGAATTAACGAATATATGATTTTTGTTGCTTTTTATTTCTAGGTTTGTGTGTCTACTTGTTTACCTATTTGTCTAATTTTATTATTGTGCCTTAACTCGGTTCATATGTGTCAATAGAGTGATTCCATGTGCTAGTACTTGGGTACATCCATATATATATATGATAAAATTTCATCTTGATTTTATATATATCATTCTACGTTTGAGTTATTTGTCTATTAGATTGAGGGTCAATCCTTATACACATTACAGCCAGACCATCATGGTGTTTTATAGCATGGTACATATTGTTGTATGCTAAATTAAAAATCAAGTGTTTAAGAGGCTTATATATAGGCCACACTCTTATGGTAGTTTATCCCCTTATAAATTAATCCATTATCAAATCAAATAGTTTCAATCATATTTGACTGCCTTACATCATTTCATTCCTCTTTGACCTTTGTCAACATTCAACTTATCATTATATTTTCCTTCACTCACCATCCCTTTTTCTCCACTTTTTGAGAGAACTACAATGGATCAAGGTCTATTTGGACTATGTAGGTAACACTTAGTTATGTCCAATTTTTCACGTTAGCTCAACCATCGTCATTCCTTATCTATTCAATATTTTTTCATCTATTATTTATTGCCATATTTTCTCTATTTTATGATAGAATTACAATGGCATGAGGTCAATTTGGACTATGTAGGTAGCACTCAATTACATCCAATTTCTAAAGTCAAGTTAGCCACCATCATTCCTTATCTATTCAACATTTCTTCATCTATCATTTCTCATCATATTTTCTCCAATTTTTGAGTAACTACAATGGCATAAGGTCTATTTGGACTATGTAGGAAATCATTATTTACATCCAATTTGTGGGGTTAGCTCAACCACCATCATTCCTTATCTATTCAACATTTATTCATCTATCATTTCTCATCATATTTTTCCCATTTCTAGGGGAACTATAATGGCCTAAGGTCCATTTGCACTATGTAGAAAACACGTAATTACATTTATTTTTTGAGGTCATCTTATCCACCATTATACCATTATTATTTAACCATCATTTTATTTTTTCAATCATTTATTTCATCATTTTGAGCATTTTCATGTGCCTAATTTTTTGTGGCTTCTTCATTCTTTAAAAAGTCATCATACCATTACACCTATGTTTACATCATTCATCTCATCTTTAGTCTATTTAACAAGTTCCATCCTTGAGTTATGCTTGACAATCAATTAATTACTTAATCAATTTATTAAAATAAAAAATTTCCCTATGGGGGCAAACCAATTAATTATATCAATGATAGAATCTACCTTTCTCTAGAAAATCATTTATTCAATGATCAAATACATCCTAATGGGGTAAATCATTAGTCAATCAACCCACCCTCTTTGGTTAAATTCAATCAATCAATATTTATTCTAATTCTAAAGTCACAACTTTCACTCTATTTGGGTCAAGTCAAAGTGTGTTGCTTATCTTGGGATGCATTCTTTCCAATTCCCCCCTCCTTAGGGAAAGTCATTTCTCTACTATATCATCATCTGATATCAAAGCATGTATGTATTAGCTCACCTATATTAATCTCATCCATGGGTTAATTTCGCCCTTATTCTTGTCCATTTATTCCTTTTGAGGGCTCCTCCATCAAAATTATTTTTTAGCCATTCCCTTGAGGAGCATCATGGGCATCCTAAAGAATGTTTGGGGCTTCCTTATGGAATCATTTATAGTAAATAGAATAAGAATAAATAAAATATGAACACATCATTATTAAATTAGTATTCAATCATTTTAATGATTTTGTCATTCTTTAAAATTTTGTTGCTTTGTCTAGTGTCTCGCAACACCCTTTCAAATAGTGAGAAAATGTAAATACTCAATTCTCATCACTTTTATGTTGAATTAACAATTAGAATGACTTTTTTCAACAATGCATACATCAATTAATAAATCAATGAAATACCTAAATTTACCCATACACTTGACATGCATATTTTGGAACACATTGAGGCATACATGATTAGATAAATGCACCATATCCAATTATAACTTCGTTTAATTCATCTTGAGTTAAATTGTAACTATAAAAGAGATGATTTAGATTAATTGGGTTGAATAATTACTATAATTTCAAAGCCACATCACTTTGTATTAAGCTAATTAACCTTTTTTAATTAACCTAATCTTCCTCTAATAGAAAAATTCATAGTTTTAAAATTTTCTATTTTTATTAATTCATTAATTGAATTATTCCTCCACTCACATGGGAAGTGGATTCAAATTTATGAAATCATGACATCACCTAAAATTTTGTCAAGCATTAGCATATGTAATAAAATATTAAAAAATTGAACTTATACCTAGTTAATATAGACTCAAACCCAAAATATTAATTGTATTAACTCTTCAAATTTGACTAAATTTTGGCCACACATCTTGTTCTTAATCCGATGGTCAAAATAAATCTACGAAGTCTATAAATACAAGGATAATTTAAGATTTTAAGTGTAAACTTATTATGTAGAAATCAAGCAAAAGATCAAACATTATTCATTTGATCAAACAAACCACTCATAGATAAGGTGTAATGCCATAAAAATGAACAAGTTACATTGATAAAGACTTATAACTCTACAATTCAAGAAAAAACATGCTTAAAATATGACTTGGAGGATGGATCCATGATAAAGGTATAGGTTTTGGTTTATGTCTTTGTATTTTATTGCATTCTCCTAGACCTTGCCCAATCTGAGGGATCATGTTTGAGATGTCATATTTTTTAATTTTGTTTGGTTTTGAATCACTAAAAATGAACTAACCTCTCTTGTTATAGGTTCAATCTATGAGTTATGATTTCCAATCAATTACTTAATCAATTTATCAAATAATCAAATATGCCTTGTTGGGGAAACTCACTTAGTCTAATCAACTCCACATTTCTATGGAAAATCATTTGATCACTCAATTATAACCCTTTTGGGGTATTTCAATCATTTAGTATTTATTCTAATTCCAAGATAGTATCTTTCACCCTGGGCACATCAAAGTGTGAAACTTATTTTGGAATAGATCATTCCTTAAACCTGCATGTTTTGCCTTTTTTAGGGCAGGACAAAGTGTGTTGCTTATCTTGGACCTTCCCAATTCCTGCCTCTTTAGGGAAAATCATTTTTATCCTCTATCATCATAGGATATTATTACATGCAATAATTATCCCACATGTCTTAATCTCATTCATGAGCTAATTTTAATGTACCTGTCTATTTTATTCATTTCAAGGGCCCATTTGTAGACACCAACATTGTGTTAACCCTCCCTTGGTCCATTTATAAACACTTACACACCTTACTAATTCAAAATAAACTACTTATTTTAAATTAATGACATCACCTAATGACCTCACCTAGACACCTCACCTTGGACACCTTACCCTAAGACCATTTCTTACCCTATGAGTCACCCTGAGACTAGGTCATCTAAATCCTAATTACCCATGACCTATTCTCACCCCATCCTAACCTCCTAACTAACTCTCATTCCTAATAAACCCATCTTTTGACCGTTCTCCAATGGCAAATGCACTTGGTGGATGGAGAAATGGGCAAAGAGCTAAAAATAGCCCTTTTACCCATTCTCTAGCCACCGACATCGGTCAATGGTCGGCCGATGCCGGCATGATCGCTGACGTCGATTACATAACCCGAGCTCTAACATTGAGCTTCCCCCACCTCTTTACATATTGATGCGCACACTTTGAGTCCTCAAGCATCAGAACTCAACTATCATCCCCCTAGCTGCTGAAGCTCTACACAAGGCATTTCATAAACTGTATTGGAACATTGTATGAGAACCTCAACATCAGCCACAATAGGAATAAGCATCCTGACACCTCTGGTTCTTCATCTAACAGAGCTAAGTATTTTGTCTCATTTCAATATTTTAGAGTACATTGGTAATTATTTTCCATTTGATATGTCTAAGAACTATTGAGAGAAACCCGACTTCTTCTATGGAGAGGCTGAGAAGCCTTCCTCTTATTCTCACCCTCTTTTCACACCTATCCTTTACCTTTGCCCTTCCTCAAACCTTATACACCTTCCCACAACCCTGCACAAACCTTTAAATCTCCACAAACTCTTCTGTCGACCACAAACATAATCCAAAACCCATCCAAGGCCCACTGCCCCTACCAACATTGGCAGCTAAACCGACGTCGGCATCATTTCCCAACTGACCTTGGTAGACCTACCCACATCGGTGACTGTGACAGACTGACTGTAGAGAACATGTATGTGTTATCTATTTTTCTCTTTCTTAGTCTTTCATCATTTCTTTTTATACAACACTCTTCTTGTTAAATAGTGGATTGTCATCCCTTACAGAGCTTTACGCTTTCGGGACTGAGCGCCTAGCTTGGTAGTCCACCATATCCTCCTCTAACATTCTATTTGTTTGAGTTTCTTTCTTTCTACAGGTGTTTCCTCCATATCCAAAGAGGAACTCTCACAAATGCTTGGATATGGTGTGCACTTAATCTGGGTAACATCAAACCCCTGACCTTTAACCTTAGTTTCTTCTTTCTTCTAAAATTAAATAGCAAAAAACTTAGAGAAACATTCTGGCATGCCTAGTGGGACCCCTAGAGTTTTCCTTGGGTTCATTCTTTTAGAAAATCAAATTTTCATATAGATGCATTAGATTCTCTTCTTGCATCCCCTGTTCTCTCTTTTTTGTCTCAAAAGGAAACCATTAGTAGAAGTTAAAAAGAACATCTCTTTTTTTTCTTGTAACTTCTTGCATGCATCATAGAGTAGTGAAAAAACTCATACTCTTAACCTCTTCTCCAATTGTTTGCATTTGAACAACATATTTCAATTCGGGTTAAAAATTATTGCATTTCATTCTTGTTTGAATGCATACTTAGCTCACCTAGTAATTAAAGCATTATGAATAAATCGTAGTGCACAAATGTTACACAACCAAACCATAATCACATCAAATCAAACAATTAAACTTACTTGAGAAAAGGCCCGTCTAGGATTTCATCACCTAGCAGATACCTTACCCTACCTAGCGATCTTTCTTGGACTTCACTACCAAGAGGAGGACCCACTCTGTTCACTGGCAGAGTATAAACTATAGGCAAGGTATATATTAGCTAAGCAGCCTAGCTCGGCTCTGGGTTTGTGAAGTGAAGGGAGCAAGCCCCAGTACGAGGTTATGTACTAAACCTAACACAAATCTTTGAGCACCAAAACACAACCTAAAACTAGCCATAGACTTCCTCTCTAGGCCCTATTTTACAAGCCCAATTCCCAAACACATTCTTTTAAGGCATAAGCCACCACAACTCTAAAATTTATTCCTAGGAATCTAACATTTTAGAGGTTGCTTTCCTAATCATCTATTCTATTATTTTTATCTGATTGTTTGAGCTGGTAAGGTCACATCATTCTTAAGTCCAAAAACAACTCAGAATTTCTCCTTCTTTCAAAAATTATTAGTTTTTTGTGTTTTTGGAATTACACAGAAAATGACATCAGTTTTTCCACCGACGTCAAAAACTTAGCTTCACCGACATCGGTTAACTTACAGACCTTAGCAACATTTCATAACCAATATCAGTTAAACAACTGACATCGGTCACTGTAACTAAATTTTCATTCCAAACAGCAAGCTTAAAACTTGACTTTTTTGCTGTTAAACATAAATTCTAGTTTTTTGAAACTGAAACACACAGTTTTTGAAACTTGAACCCATTTCCCTTGGATGGTTTTGACACGTAGTCAAGCCAAATCTCTTGTTGACTATGCGAGTCAACAGCCACTCCCACCTTTACCCTTCATACCAAGTCACCTAATGGAGTATACTTCAGACACCGAGCATACTCTTATACAACCTACCCCTGATCAACCTTCTATTGTTCCCAAAGGGGATCAATAATTTGAGAGATTCCTTGACCACAACGTCAAGGCTCTCCAACATTATCTTGCTAGAAGCCAAACACGAGACCCTTCAGGTAACCCTATTTATGGGATGCCAATTTCCTTGGTTGAAATGACAATAATATCAACAGCATTTGTTACCCAACCTATGGTCACTCAGGCCATTACCTCAACCAGTAACCCAACCATGGCCAATGTTCAAAATTTGGCCTCCCCTTCTATTTTTGGACCTACCTCTATTGGGATTTCCATACCCCCACAACCACAAACAATTCAACTAAGTTTGACACCATTCCAAAACTTGATTGTCTCTATCCCACACACTATTGCACCCATAAATACAAGAGTGACCACTTATCCTTTCACTAGTGCCACCACCATCCAACCACTCTTGGTGACATCTAGTCAAGTTGTGCCCCCAACTTCATGGTACAAGCCCCCTTGGCCTCAACATTAGTCCCTATGATGAACTACCAATATGTTGCACCTACACAAATGCAACCAAGTATGACATATGCCCCTCCCAATGCCTTCCAAGTACCCTATAACTTAGGGGGTTCCCCTCATGCCAATCCATATCCTAATCTAATAAAGATGCTAATGGATAAGATGTCCAACCTTGAGACATCTGTTTTAGGTTCAAGAAGTGTTCTTTCATACGAACAAATCTATAACAAACCCATTCACCCTTTAATCCCCATTCGACCATACCCTAGCCAGTGGGAACTCCCAAAATTTACTCACTTTTAGAGTAAAGAGGACCCAAAACAACATCTTTGAGCATTTAGACACGCTTGTTATCTCATAGTGCATGATGATGTGTTATTACTTCACACATTCCCTATGTCACTTGTTGGCCCTGCCCTTGACTGGTATAGCTCCATTACCAATCATTCTCTCTTCACCTTCACTCAACTCGCCCATCTATTTCTTGATCATTTCTCTATTAACATCACTAAAAAGGTCTCCATCATAGAACTTTATTCTATTAAACAATTTGAGGATGAGTCAATAGCTGACTTTGTTGCCCATTGGAGAGGTTTGATTAACCAACTCTCCTTCTCACTACCTCAACCAGAGCTCATTGAGCTCTTTTCAAGAGCATGTGCCAAGCACATCTCATCCACTCTATGGGTTCAAACTTTCTACACATTCGATGAAGCTTTCACTATGGCTCAAAATCTTGAACTCCATGCAATCGAAGAGGACAGGGTCAAATTGTGTAGCCAAAAATACTAACACAAAATCCAATAACCCTTCTTCTTCTAAACCTTCTTCTCACTCCAAGTCTAAGGGATCAACAAATGTTGTAGTCCTTAGGTCACAATCTTCTACCACCACCAACCAATCTGAACCTTCCACATCACAAGACAATTCCAACAATGGTATGTACAGCATCAATACACTCCAATAGGAGAATCATACACTTCTGTATTGGATAAACTAGTAAAGCAGGGAGGCCTTAACCTCCCTCAAATCTGACTTGTCTAATTTGACCCCTCACGAGCCATCCCTGCATGGTATAGGGAAAATGACTTTTGTAACTATCACCGTGTCAAAGGTCATGACATGGACAATTGCAAAACCCTCAAAAATGTTGTTCAAGACATGTTAAACAAAGGAAACCTTATTTTGGATAACCCTAATGCGTCGGCCATCCAAAACATGGATGTCTTTAGGCAACCATTTCCTAACTATCCCCCAAGTCAAAACAATCTTTAGACCATGGTCGATAACCTTCAAAAATGTAACATACGCACGGTCGACATGGTCTTTCCTTTCATTCCTAACCAACCTCTCCCATAGTCTAAAGAGGATAGTCAACCTATTTTTCCACCATGGGTAGAAGAGCCTATTTTACTCATATCACCCTCACGACATCAAACACCTCCTCCACACATACTTCTACTTCGTGAGGAACCCATATTACCTGTTCCTCTTGCCCCGACCTTCCATTTTCTTCTACCATTGGAAGAAGTTACCATTCATACCCCACACCCTCATGTAGAAGGGGCCATAATCCCTCTACTTCACCCTTTATAGGAGCCTTCCTCTCCTATTTTTCCTCCATCGATGGAGGATAGTCCTCCATCCCCCCCTCTTGTACACGTAGGAGAGTCTACTTTCATCTCTCCCATATTGGAGGATGCTTTGATGGCACCAACCCCAATGGCCTCACCCTCATCCTTCTTATCACCAATGGAGGATCATACTTTCCAAACTCCTAGACCACATGTGGAAGGCATGATCATCCCTGCACTCTATCCGCTCGAAGAGCCAAATTCTCCAATTCCTTCTTTGTTGAGAGAAGAACTTGCCGTCTCACCCACTTCAATCGAGGAAGATCTAGTGACGGTTCTCTCTCACCTCTAGACCGTGATCGCTGCATCCAACACATCTCCGCTCTTGTGATCACCCAAATCCTCCAAAAGACTGACTATAAAGCCTTGCATGACATCACCTAAACCCTTCTCTTGATTGGCAAAAAATTTAAGATTTCTCCATTCCAGGAACCTAAAACATGAGGCATTATGGGAGCAACTTAAGGATCCTTATCTTACACATTCTGCTTCACCTTATATTGCCAATTCTTCTTTGACAATTCACCCTAAACTCTCTGACAAGGATCAGGCTTCCACTTTTAAATCATCAGAAGCTCAACCTTCCACGTCTAAATCCAAACCCTCAGAAGCATCCACCATGCTGAAATAGATTAAATCTCTTGATGTTCACCCTGCATCAAACCTCACTCACCCACAAGTGAAAGTAGATTTGAACCTCCCCCCACACAATTATGGTCCATGCACCAAACTAAAGAAGGCTACTAAACCATGTCGGAGAACTCCTCCTCCATCTTCACCATTGCCCTCTATTTTGGGTCCACATCCTTCCACTTTAAAAGGAGTGCTCCCTATTCCAATACCTCACAAAAAAGAATTACCTCCATTACTCCCTCTACCCATCAAACATATATTTCCTCTAAAAAATTTGACACCTCTCATTAAGAAACTGTCATCTACACGTGTGGCCACACCACCAACCAAAAAGGTGGTACATAAAACTCCTCCTACAAATCCTAAACAGAAGTTGTCAACCCTTAATGCAACCACAAGCATAGACCTATTAGTGGGTTCCTATGCTTCACTGTTATGTTGATTGTTGCAGTCTTTTAGCATCGTTCTCCCACCTATTAAGCCATACCAACCTCTCAAATCAAAACTATCTTGGTTTGACAACACTAAAATCTATGCATATCATCGCACACTTGGGCATGATACTAAGCGTTGTTGTGCCCTTAAGGTTGTCATTCACCAACACCTAGAAAAAGACACCCTTCTCATTGAGAATTCTCTTGACCACCCTTTTGACAAACCACTGACACCATTCCATGCCTCTCAAACTTCCTCACTTGAATCGGGATCCCAAAGCGAAATTATGGCCCCTCTACCACCGTCTCCCCCTTTATACAAAATCAACACTATTAATGTGGCCACTAGGTCCCAAACCCTAAAGGATAAAGGAAAAGAGAAGGCTTCTACCCCTTGGACATATCCAGTCACCAAGCCCTCTTCACCACCAAAGCCCAAGATTTCTATCTTGGGTACATCTCAACCAACATCTTCGAGGGCAATCCCTCTTAACCTCTCTAGTCTACATGACGTTTGGTATAAACAACTTGTTGACTACTTGAATTATTTTATCATTCCTCCTCACCTCTCTAGCAATGGATGGTGGGCTTTTTTCAAGAGAATTGCTCGATACACCATGCTAGGGGGTCTTCTCTACAAACGAGGTCTTAACAGCCTCCTTCTCTGATGCCTAACCACCACTGAGACATCTCATGCCATCAAACAAGTCCATGATGGGATTTGTGGAGTACATTTCAGTGGTAACTCAGTTTCCAAGCACATCCTCTGCCTGGGCTATTATTGGCCCACTCTTAACCAAGACTGCAACAACTATGTTCGGCATTGTGTCAAATGCCAACAATATGCTAACCTACATAGACCAAAATGTGCCTATAATAAAAATCTAAAAGAGCAAGATTTTAAAATCAGAGATCTCTTCCTTAAAGAAAACTAACACGTGACCAATATGGAAAGAAGCAAACGAGGTAAGTTTGCTCCTAATTGGCTCAGACCTTATATAATAATGCACAAGTATGGATCAGGGACTTATTGTCTATCTTCTCTCGAAGGCCGACCAGAACCTGAGCCCCTTAATGCCTTACATCTAGGACCATTCTACTATTAACCAAGTAATCATTCACTTGATGTTTAACTTGAGCTCGTCCCTTGAGCAACCCCCATTGTCCTCATTCCTATTCCTATCAGCCCTTTTCCCCTACAAACATTAGTTAACATTTTTTTGAAGCATTGATGCTTTTTCCTAATAAAAGGGAAACCCCTAAACCTCTATAGTCTAGTCCATGACTAAAACTTTAGTCAACAAATAAATTTAAAAAAAACATATAAAAATTGGGATGTCTAACCAAAGGTCATTAACTATAAATGTAGACTGCTCCCTTGAAGGATAGCTACATTATTACTGTAACTAATACACTGCTCCCTTTAAGGACAACTATTCAAAGCTATCAAAACATACGAAGCAAAACATATACCACTCCCTTAAAGGATGGCTATGCCCAAATTTTGCTACCATAATAGCACCCTCTCAGAAGCTGTCCACATCGATCAGCTTTACATGACCACAAAATAAAATCCCCAAGTAGACTTCCCACATTGATTAGTCTACCAAAAAAAAGATTGATTAACAAACTATTAAGTCATGGACTTATCTATAGTCATTCTCAAGGTCACCTATAAAAGGGGCAAAGTTATCCCTACTAAAAAGGGTTTCGCTATCCTGACATCTCACATAATTACACCTATTACCCCAAAAACCCAAGGGATTTTGAGCTCACTTAACGTCAACTAATTAGAGTACTTCTCTAACACAAAACAATGGTCAAACAACGTAATGCATGAATGGGGATTTTGTTTGCAACAACCCTATCTATGCTATCATTATGGTCCTTGTCAATGAAAGAGCAATGCGCCTTTCACTTCTTACACACCTTCATCACATGCCAATAACATTTAACCAAAACATTTTCTCAACCACTAACATAACCTCATGATTTATTTAATACAAATATCAATTTGTGTTATATAAACTATCATATCCCATTCACATTAATTTCTATAAAAAACAATACACATGGAAACTATCATAGGCCCATTCACACTAGTTTCTGTGGAAAACAATACACATGAAAACTATCAACCAAACACAATTTATGTCAACCATATACTATCACCGATATGGAAACCTTCTGAAGCATAAATAAACTCATTTAATTTTTAGTATACACCATCACTAATATGGAAAATTGCCAAGGATGAAAAACCACATAACCTATGTTACAGGATACGCCCTCACATAATATGGAAAAGGTTGTAACATCATAATACACTCATCATTTCAAACATAACCAAAACAACTATCAACCAAATACAATTTATGTCAAGCATATACCATCACCAATATGGAAACTTGCTGAAGCATAAATAATCTCATTTCATTTTTACCATTCGTCTATTTGATGGACCAACCATATAACCTTTAACCATGACTTAACCTAGTCAAACCCAATCCATAACCTACCCTCTTCTTCAATTTTGAGGAGAACTACATTGGCCTAAGGCCCTTAAAATAGGGGCTATATAGGTAGCACTCAGTTGACATGGGGTCTTCTAAAGTTAGCTCAGCCATTCATTCATTCGTCTACCTGATAGACCAACCATATAACCTTTAACCATGACTTAACCTAATCAAACCCAATCCATAATGTAACCTCTTATTCCTTTTTGAGAGAACTACATTGGCCTGATGCCCTTAAAATAGGGGCTATGTAGGCAGCACTCAGTTGACATGGGGTCTTCTGAGGTTAGCTCAGCCATTCATTTGTTCATCTACCTGATGGACCAACCATTTAACCTTCAACCATGACCTAACCTAATCAAACTCAATCCATAACCTACCCTCTTCTTCCCTTTTGGGAGAACTATATTGGCTTGATGCCCTTAAAATAGGGGCTATGTAGGCAGCACTCAGTTGACATGGGATCTTCTAAGGTTAGCTCAGCCATTCATTCGTTCATCTGTTTACTCAATGGACCAACTATTCAACCTAAAACTGTCCAAAATCATGATCAAACAACCAGCCTTGACACTATAGAAGTCACCTGGACTTCTCATGGGGCACATTGGAGATCACATACATCTCCTTACCCACAACAAACAACACTTGAGATCACTTATATCTCAGCCCAACTCGACCAATGACCTTGGAGATCGCAACTATCTTCTCAGACCATGACCACTTTTGAGACAACTTTGCCTTGGTTGTTTTGATTGCATATGTTACCTCTTGAATAGTTAACAAATTGTACGCGCCCCTCATACCTATTATTGGCTCGTGACCTAGTTGATCCCCAATATCTGTGATATTTTTGTGTTTTCCAGGAGCACTTTCTAACCTGGATACTTGGAACATGATGACCATTAGAGCTACAATTTTGATCGATCTAACCTAATCAGCTACGATCAAAAAGTTGGGGACTGGTTAGTTTGATTTTAATCCTCCTCAACCATTGGAGCTACAAATTTGATTGATTAACCCAATCAGCTACCACTAATAAGTTGGGGACTAGTTACTTTGATTTTAGTGCTCCTTGACCTTACTTGTGACAACTTGACCTACCTATCATGTGAAGTGGTATACGTGCAATCTCAACTATTGCAGCGTTCACACTTCCACCTCACCTTACTCATCCACTACCTATCAAATTAGCACCCAATTTTGAGTTTCATTCTCTTGATTCCCACTTTGAGGGGGAATACCTCATTCCATACTTAGGGTAACCTACATCTATTTTTGTCTTGCAGTTCGTTAGAATAAACTACAAGACAAAAAGGGGCAAATGTAGACACCAACATTGTGTCAACCCCCCCTTGGTCCATTTATAAACACTTACACTCCATCCTAATTATCCATTAGACTTGATTATTTTTGAAATATTTGCCATTATCTATGATGATCTTATGAGGAACACCGAAGTGGTAGATGATATGATGGTTGATAAAGTCAAAAATATTCTCCACTTTAGTTGAGATAAGAGGAATAACTTCCACCCACTTGGTGAAATATTCAATAGTTGTGATGATGGAGCTATGTCACTATGAAGAATGGGGGTTGATTTATCCAATGAGATTGAGTCCCCATTATGAGGAAGGCCAAAAGTCCTTAGATACTTGGAGGCCATTGGCTGGTGCATGATATAAATTAGTGTGCTATTGACATTTAACATACTTTTTTATATAATCACAATAGTCTTGGTTGAGGGTGGGATAATATTATACAAGACAGGATATGCTTAGCAATCACTAAAATGCTAAAGTGTCCTCCACAAATCCCATCATGTGTTTCCCTAATAGCATGGAAAGATTCATGGATGCATAGACAATAAAAAAAGAGACCATTGAAACCATGTTTGTAAAGGACTCCCTCGAGTATGGTGTAATTAAAAGTACTCTGAACAAAGGTTCTTTGAACATTCCTAGAGAGGTTGGGAGGAATGATGCCTAGGTTGAGGTAGTTACAAGTTTGGTCATACTAAATCAAATGGGGATTCCTCCACATTACAAACGGTAGGAAGGTTAGATTCATTATAAGAGGGTGTGCTAAAATGATGAATGGTGATAAATATTTTAGAATTGGAAGGCTAAGAAGGGATCTGGGAAGCAAGGCAAGCCATTGTATCAAAAAATTTGTTGGTAAATCAAGGAATAGATTAGAGTAGGTAACATTTGAATGATGTAAAGAGTTTATCAACTAAATATTTATATTTTTGTAAGACATCATTCTTATATTTATAGTGTCCATTGACCTAGTTGACCATGAGTTGGGAATCACTGAAGACATTGATTGTCTTAATTCCCAAGGCTAGAGCAGTTTGGACACCTATGATTAGGGATTCATACACAACCATATTATTGGTGCATTCAAAGTCAAGTTTGAAGGATAGAGGAAGGGGTTCACCATCAAAGGGGATAAGGATTATACCAACTCCCCCACCATGTTGACACTTTGACTTGTTGAAGAACATAGTCATTTGGTAGGTCATCCATCTTCAGAAAGAGTAGTGATGAATTCATCTAGAAATTCAAGAGGAAGAGTTTGGTGATCTGTCAAGGTGATTTAGCCAATTGGTCAGAAATGACTTGCCCTTAATTAACTTTTATTGAAGGAACTCAATATCAAACTCTACTAAGAGCATAAGCCACTTGGCCATATGTTGATTTTGGTATGGCTTGGAATACATGTACTTGAGTGGGTCGATGTTGGTTATGACATAGGTTTTATGGTTAAGAAGGTAGTGGTGGAGTTTGGTGGTAAAAATTCAATGCTAAATAGATTTTCTCAATATGGGTTTATAGAGTCTCATATTATACAATCATGCAGCTAATGTAGTATACAACATGCTGTTTGTGTTATTCATCTCAGTGAGCCAACATTGCCCCTAGGGAATGTTCAATGACAGAGATATATAGGTAAAAGGGGTGGTCATCCTTAGGAGGGATAAGGATAGGTGGTGACAAAAGGTTATATTTGAGTGATTCAAAGGCCTTTTGATAATCACCATTCTATTTAAAAGAGACATCCTTCTTTAGAAGGTGATGGAAAGGTTGGCGTTAGTCCAAAAACTGGGAAATGAAATGGTGAATGGATTGAATCTTTTCCTGCAAGTTACAAAGTTACTTAAGGTTTTTAGGAGGCATCTCCAAGATTAATTTGACCTTGACGAGGTCTAATTCTATTCCTTGAATGGTGATGATAAAGACAAGAAGCTTTCTTGAAAGGACCCCAAAAACACATTTCTTGGGTTTCAGTCTGACATAGAAATGGATTAGGCATTCGAAGATAATGTCGATAACTTTAAAATGATCTTTATGAGATTTGGATTTTTCTAAGATATTGTTGACATAGTCCTCTATAATGGTGTGGATGAGGTCATGGAAAATGTAGGTCATGGCTCGCTAGTAGGTTGCACCAGCGTTCTTTAACTTGAAAGACATGACTCTGTAGCCAAAATTTCTCCAAGGGGTGGTAAAGGTAGTTTTATGATGATCTTTAAGAGCAATCAATATCTGATTGTAACCCAAAAACCCATCCAAGAGAGATAACATCTCATGGCCAATTGTAAGATTAACAAGTTGGTCAATACTAGGTAGAGGAAAGTCATCCTTGGGGTAAGCAGAGTTAAGGTCATTAAAGTCCACACAAATGCATAGAACCCGAGTGAATTTGGTGATAGGTATAATATTTGAGACCCATTGGGGGTAGTCAATGGGTTGAATGAAGTTTACATATAGGAGACATTGAAGCTCTTCTTTAATGAGAAGGGCTATGCAAGGATGCATGTATCAAATTTTATGTTTAACAGACTTGGCATCACAATGAATGACTATGTTATGAGTAGCAATGGTGGGGTCAATCCCAAGCATATCACTATAAGACCAAGTGAATGTTATGTTGTGGTCTTGGAGGAAAGAGGAGAAGTCTTGAAGTTCTTCGATATTCAGTGATTGCTCCAATTTGACAATGCAAGGGTTGTTTGGAGTGCCCAAATTGATATCTATGGTGGATTTATTTAACATGATCAAGGTTTTAGGAGGAAGGAATTTATGGATTGAAGAATCTAGGGCACCAATGTAGGTGAGAATAGAAGCATCGTCTTGATGTTGGATGGTGTTAATGGTAGGAGAATCACTTTCTACCATTTCAAGTAGAATGATAGGAAGAGTTTTAGTTTGGCCATCCATTGGATAGGTTATGGGGCCCAAACTAATGGTATTAACTAAAAAAATAGGGGGAATGATGTCAAAATCCTCAAACTTTGAAGGAGGTTAGGTTGGTGAAGAGGGGTTGTCTTCCTCAATGGTGTCAATAGGTTTGGGTGCATTGGTGGGTTATTTAGGTGGTACAAACTCAAGGCCAAATGACTCATGAGGTTTTTGGGTTTTGATCAAAGGTAACTCATGAGGTCCTTATTCATATTATCCAAGGCCAAATCCCTTCCAAGCACACTTGTGAAGGTATAACTTAGTGAATGATAGTTTCTCAAGGTAGGAAAAGTCAGAAGTGAATGGTCAGATGGAAGAGGTAGTAGTGGTAGCAAGAAGTGATCAATCAAGTCCCCCATATATGAAGTTCACTTGATGGTTAGGGGGACCAAAATGGATGATGGTTTTGATGCTAGGGTCATAGGAAGGGTCATGTTTAAGGTTCCCATATTCTTGAGGAGTAGGGAAAGCATTCAAAGCTAGAATATGATACTCCCCTAATGATAATCATTATAACATAGATCCCAAGGGTTACTCTATGGGGATCTATGAAGAAGGGATGGATAAGCCAGTTGAAATTTCATCGATGGTTGGTGGTTGGGGTGGAACTATTGAAGGTGCATTGGATGTATGTACAAGGACTCGTTAGGGTGATAGGTCATGTTGTATGTTGAGAAAGGATTTGGATCTGCTTGGATATTGATGACCTAGCCCTCATGCTCAAACTTAATGCATCGATGGAGGGTAGAGGGAATACATTCCATGGAGCAAATCTAGGGTCATAAAAATAAGATGTTGTACTGGAATTCTCCTTCCACCACATAGAAGAGTTTAGGGAGTGTGTGGGGTCCTACATAGATATGAAGGATGACGATTCCCAAGGTAGTGGTCATAGTGTTGTTAAAGGATCGGAGGACCACTATGGATTTTGACATGATATTGTCTAGTAAGTTGAGTTGGTTGTAAGCATAGGAGGATATTATGTTAATGCTATCTCTCCCATAAATCATCACCCTTTTGACATGGGTTTGGTTGATGTAAGTGGTAATAGAGTGGGGGATTTGGGTCTTCAGGGTAGACAAAAGGTATTTCTAAAATTTTAAAGGTAACAAGGTTGGAATTTTTTAGGGAACCAACAAATATAGCTAAAAGTTGAGGGTCATTAGGTTGGACCTCAATGGATTGAAAAGCCTTTATGAGTTCTTGGTGGTGGTAGAGAGAAGTAGAAATCAACTCATACAAGCTTATTTTTTCTGGGGTCTGGTGAAGCTTCTTAAGGATAGCTTGTTGGATAGATATTGCATATGGGTTGGATTGTGGAGGGTTAGATTGGGGGGAATCTAAGATAGACACCTTGGGTTTGCTTGAAGATGGAGATAATTGGGTGTGGTTTACTTGGGAGTTAGAAGAGGGGTAAGTCTAAGTAATGGACACCTTAGCCTTCTTTTTACCCTTCTGTTATGATCTAGTGACCACATTGATAATATGGATAGAAGGAGAGGGTAAGGTAGTAGAGTGGTTAGACTTGTCTTCATTCTTAGGTGAGAGTGGGTGAGTGGGTAAGTGTTGGGTAGGTATGGTTTTTGTTTTAGTTGGTATGGGTGACATATGAGGTTTTTCTATTAATAGATCATCCTCATCATAAAGGTGGTGGATGATATTTTGGAGATCTTTGCAATTCTCTATATCATGGCCAGGTGTCTTATGGTATAAAAAAATAAAATTATCATTTAACCATGATGGTTTGGGATGTGAAGGGTCAAAGGGTTTGATGGGTGGTAAGATTAAGGAAGAGTTTTGAAATAACCATTAGAGAATGGTTAGGTAAGACTCAGTTAAAAGGGATAAAAGTTTATCATTTTTTGTTTTGGGTGTTGAGGCAGAAGGTTATTTGGAAGTAGGTTTGGTGATAGGTGTCTTAGGTAAGGTGGTATTCTTGGTTGATGGTTTTTTTTTTTGATGAGTTAGAGGTGGATGATGGTAAGGTAGGTAACTTAGGTATTACTAGCGCTATAGAAATAGGTGTGTTAGGAAGCAAGTGTGAAGGTGTAACCAACAGAGGTGGTGGAGTTTTCTTAAAAATAATGGGCTTCATGCTCAAGGTAGAGGGATGAGGACCCAAAATTGAGGGCAAGGTTGAGGGAGGTAAAATTCGAGTCTTTGGGCCTTTAGTTTTGAATGGGGTTTGGTAACTTAGGTCTTGATTAGCTTAGGTGGTTGAGGGTTGGTTAGTTTGATGGAGGTTTTGGTTAGTTGGGTGGAGTTTTTGATGGGTTGGTTATTAGAAGTGCTAGGTTATTCCACCAAAGGAGTTGGAGGTTCTATTTTGGTAACGTAAGGGAGTCCTAATTTTTTCCAAAAGGTGGCTTGATCCATGTCAAGGTTGGGGACAAATTCCAATTTTTGTATTAGCTTTGATAAAGGTTTGATTCCCTAAATGGTGGGTCTAAAAGATAATCCGATAGGTAGAGACATAGGGATGGTAACCTTATCCTCTTCCTCAATCAAAGGATGCAAGGTTGAGATAGATGGTTATTCTATGGGAGGAGTAGACGGGCATTTCCTTTTCAAGAATGATTTCTATGGGAGGGGAGAATTGCATGGTAATTGGTGAGGAAGGTAAGATAGGTGTGTGGTCTAGTATATCGATCACAGAGGAAGTTGGTAACACTAGTACCTTAATGAGTGAAGGAGTAGGAAGATGTACTTCCTTGTTTTGGGTCTCAAAAAAATTGGAAGTTCACTCTACTACTTTTATAAGTGGAGAGGGGTTGGTAGATTGGTGAGTGGGTTCTTTATTAGTGAGTGTGTCAAGAACCATGTTAACAGTATGGGTGTTAGGAGAGCACCTGATGTTGTTACTCTCATTTTTTGTAGGAGCATGGTTCAAAAAAAGTTGCTTAAATATGTTAAGGGCTTGGTTGGGTGGTGGATTAGGGTTATCCAATATAATCTCCCCCTTGTCAATGAGGGATTGGACAAGGTATTTGAACGTACTGCACATATTAATATCATGTCTTGCGATTCGATGAAAGGCACAATGGTCATTTTCATTATAACAACCCAGCATGGGATGAGAAGCATAAAACTATTGGGGTGGTTTAATTGGTGGAAGTTGGATGATATTAGCTTTTAATATTTTTTCCAAAATAGAAGCATAGGGTTCTCCAAGTAGAGTGAACTTCTTTTGGTTGCTCCAAGTTTGGTTCCTTGGGTTTTGGTTTGAAGAATTAGGGGATTTGGTAGTTTGGTTCCTCAAGTTTTGTTGGTTGGTAGATGGTGGAGGTAAGATTTTAAGGATAAAACATTTGTGGTCCCTTTGTTCTTGGTTTTGTTATTGGGTTAATTGCTTGACTTGGAGGAAGAAGCCCTATTAATTTTATATTTTGAGTTCTTGTTTTTATGTTTAAGTTTTTCTTCATCAATGGCTCAGTTCTCTAGCTTACAAGCCATGGTAAAAGCTTCATCAAAGGTCTGAAATCTTTGGACACATAATGTGGATGAGATGTGTTTGGCACATGCTCATGAAAAAAGATCTATAAGTTTAACTTGAGGTAAAGAAAATGAAAGTTACTTAATTAGGCTCCTCCAATGAGCCACAAAATTGGAAATAGATTCATCCTCAAATTTTCAGATGGAGTAAAGGTCAGTGATAGAAACTTTATATTGATCTAAAAGTGATCCAAGAAGTTTTGGGTTAGTTGGGTGAAGGAGAAGATGGAATTTTTGGGTAAGGAACTATACCAATCTAAGGTCGAGCTAGCTAGAGACATTAGAAAAGTGTAGAGAAGAAGGGAATAATCATAAGCAATGAGATAACAAGCATGCCTAAATGCTCTAAGGTGTTGTTGAGGTCCTCTTTGCTTTGAAATTTAGATAACTTGGGAAGTTCCCATTCGGGGGGATATGACTTAATAGGTATGGATGGATGGGTTCATTGCAAATTTAGTCATAGGATAAGGTATTATGAGAACCTGAGATAGATGAATCTAAGGTGGTAATTTTGTCCATGATTATCTTCATGAAGTTTGCTTGAGATTGTGCACCCTAGAGGTTAAAAGATGTATATTGCGGTGGTGGTTGAGAAACATGTTGACAGTGGGTGGAAGGTTGAGAGATTGCCACATATTGATATGTGGATGCTAATTTTTGGGTAAAAGATATAAATTGGTATGTGGATGTAAATGGTTGGGTAAGTTTAGGTGGTTGGGTAGTGGGCATATGTCCTTGTAGATTATAGAGATAACTAGAGGTTGTTTGTTGGGTAGGAGTGGTAGTTGGGTTAGTGGTCGATGGAAGGGTGGTGACCTTTGTACTAATCGATGGTAACATGGAGGGTATAGATACCACAAAGCTTTGAAGTGGAGTAGTGTTTGATAAAAGAAGGTAACTAGAGGGAGATGGGTAGTGCTAGAGGTAGGCACTCCTATTGTAGAGGAGTGATTGGTAGGAGGTATAAGGGCAGTGGTATTTTAGGTTGGTTAATTCTGAATGGTAGCTTAAAGGGGGTTGTTAGTTGATGATAAGACTTGGGTGATGAAAGGTTGAGTATTACCCATGGTAGTAGAGGTATTCCACATGAGGTGGGGAGGCATGCCATAAGGTGGATCTATAAGTAGGGTTGAAATTGGAATTTGGTAAGACGTAGTTCTAAGGTAATGTTGTAAGGCTACGTGATTATTATTCAAGAAAGTGGTAAGATCTGCATCTCATAGGACTACCTAAATAATACTTATTAGAGAGTGAGGGGAGGCCATGGATTTGACAATGTGTTCCATGGATTTAGAAGTGGAAGAGATTGGTTGATTTGGTGGCCATTTTTGTTCCTCAAGGTTCCTTCATTGTTGGTGAGAAAGAACCATAAAATAAAATAGGAAAGGAATGATACATTCTCACACCTCAAAATAAAGAGTAATCAAAGAAGATTCAAGGCAACAAATACATTCATTAAGAGTGTGTTAAGTACTAGGATTCCTTTTAATCTCTCTTTTGGATTATGCCTTAGAATGTGTGAAGAGGAAATTAGCCTATAAAATATGTCTTAGAAAGAAGTTTATGTTTGGTTTTGGGTTATGTTTAGGTGCTCAAGAGAGAATCTATATTAGACCAGATACATGGCTTGATAATTAGGGCTTGATCCTTTTGCTTCATGATCTTGTAGCTAGTGCGAGTGCTTAGCTTTTATACCTATTACCAAAGCTTATACTCAGTTATAGAACTAAGTTGGTTATCCCGTCGGTGATTAAGTCCAATAAAGATGACTGGGAAAGGGTAAGGTGATCCACTAGGTGATGAAATATTAGTTGAGCCTTATCTCAAGTGTGTTTGATGTGTTTATTGTGAAAGTGTCTTGGTTTATATAACATTTTTGGTTCTAAGATTAATTTGTTTTTCTTAATTAATCTAGGTGAACTAAGACAAGCAAGCAAACAATGTATGTAGTTAATTTTAACCAAAAGGAAATTTTTGATTTCTTTTCAGTGAAAACAAAAATAATTAAAATGCACCTAAATGTAACATGAAAATTAAATCCTAATCATAAGATGAATGATATTTTCTTTCTTTATAGTTTTTTATTTTATTTTTTAGAAATGCAAGGAAAATAAAATTTAAACTTTTCTAAAAAATGGAACTGAAACTTATGTTTTGTAACAAAAGAAAGAAATCTTAATTTTATAATAATGTAACTAAATAAATTTTACTAGTGCAATTATAAATTTCCTAAAACATCTATGAAAAAAGAAAAACTTAAGGGTTCCACTGGGCATGCCAAAATGTTTATATCTAATTTTTTGTTTTTTGTTTAATTTGAAAAGGTTAAGGGTGTGTAGAATAATACATGTTGAATTTACATGCATTGAATCTAGATGATTGTAGAGAGATACTATTTGGCTTGAGAGGATAATCTGTAAATAAAAATACACTATCACAAAACTTAGATTGCCTAGCATAAGCTAGATCCTAGAAGTGAAAGCTTTCTATAAAGATGTCAATCCACCTGCTTTGAATAGTAAAGTTGGTAAATAAAAATAAATGAACTTGCATAAAATAAAAAATAACTGAAACTAAAAATAACAAATAACTAAATTTGATTAAAAAAATTCCAAGCTTTGCTAAGATAACTAAAATAAAGTGACTAATGTGATTAATTATAATGCTGAAAATTAACTAAAGTAAGGTTGGGGTTTTGGTTTGACAAAATGATAAGTGTTCAAGAAAATATGGTTTGGTGGTGTTTGGTAGATGGTTAAGGTTGTATATATACAAAGAGATGAATGGGTATATGGGGCAAAGTGGTAAAGATGGTAAAAATAGGTAAATGGGGTAAATGGGGCAAAGAGGTAAATGGGATGAAAAGGATGAGGTTAAGAGGTTAAGGGTATGGAGGTCAAGAAAAGAAAATACCAAAGGGAAAGAAAGAAAAGAGTACAAAAAATAAATAAATATTACATTGCCTTCTTGAAGATTGTTGTTGATGGTGTAGTTGATGATGTTGTTGAAGATGGAATCCTGCAATAATTCTGGGAGAGCTTCGTTGCTTTGAATTTTTTTCTCCAAGATTGTGATGACCTCCTTCTCAAGTGGATGACCTCCTTCAAAAGTGCTCCTAAACCTGCAAGAAAAAATGCTTCCACCAAAATATAAACCAACTTAACCATAAGTGAAAGAGAAGGGAGTATTTATAGCATTTGTTATTAAGAAACATGCCAAAGAAGTGAAATAGTGAAGTATGCCACCATTTTCCAAGTGGACTCATAAGTGGTCATGAAAGACAAGGGGGTGAGATTTCCACTTGGCTAATAGGTTTTTTATTTAGTTGGTTTGTCTCCCAACTTGATAAAGAGTCCAAAATGGAGTTGGAATCATGCACATGGGCTCATATGGATCCAAAATAATTTTCACCACTCACTTCCATATTTTGGTTGGGCTCATATGGATCCAAAATAATTTTCACCACTCACTTCCATATTTTGGCTAAGTGCCTCATGAATTTTGGCATCATTATCCAAGTGGGCTCATAAGTGGTCATGAAAGACAAGAGGGTGATATTCTCACTTAGTTAATATGTATCTCACTTGGTTGGTTTGTCTCTCAACTTGCTAAAGAGTCCAAAATGGAGTGGGAATCATGCACATGCGCTCATATGGGTCCAAAATACTTTCCACCACTCACTTCCATCTTTTAGATAAGTGTTCCATTAACTTTGGCACCATACTCCATGTATGAGGATAAAAACACATGTTGAATGATGGTCCCATAGAGAAAAATGCACTATACTTCAAAGGAGGGGCCCTTTGGTGCTTAATGATGTCATTAAGTATCTTGGAGGAGGATCCTATGTGGGGTATGATATCCCACTTCAAGCCACCTCACTTCCAAGCCATGTCACTCATCATATCACCTTCCATGTCACCTATTATGTCACATGTCATGTCATCATGAATAGTGATAGTGAGTCACAAAATAAATAGTAATAGTGAAAAGTATTTTTAAATAGTATTATGTTAATAGTGATAGGAGAATACTGATTTAGTTAGGTTAAGAGGGGTTGGTTAAGTGTTAAGAAGGTTAAGGGGGTTTTTAGGGGGTCTTGAGACATTTAGACATCTAGAATTACAAATATGTAGTTTTTTAGTGTCTAAAATTACAAGTAGGTCAAAGAGTTAGTAGTTTGAACCAACTAAGTTGACCTAGTTAACCTAGTAGATTGAAAACTAGATTTGACATTATTGACTTAGTAGGTATGGGTTGACTTAATTTGTTTAGGTAGATTGACAACTTAGTACCATATTGTTGACTTAGTTTATTGATCCACTCTATCAACTTAGTACTAAGGGGTAAATGAAAGGGTTAACTTAGTTGATTAGGTCCATAGGGTTGACCCAATATTATTTAGTTGACTTAGTATGTGACTAAGTGTCTAGTATAGCATCAAAAAGTGGGAAATTGGCTAAAATAGTACCTGTAATCCCCAATTTGATCGAGTAAGTAATGAAATGGCCAAGTAGGCTAAAAATAGGTGAAATTGGCTAGAAATGGATAGATTAAGGTAGATTAGGTTTATTTTTGTTAAAATTTTAAAAATAATTTATTTGATTATAAGTGACATAGAGGTATAATACATATTTTATTATTTGGTGGTTGCAGGGGCATCGTAGATTCTAGATATCAGTGGATGAATCATGGATACCAAATCTATTAGAGCATGTGATAGCCTAAGATTGATCTAGATTAGTCACGCTAGGTTTAGGAGGCATCATGGAGATGTGACAAGTGCTATTGAGTGTTGCTTTAGTAGTCATGTTCCTAAGAGCTTAGGATCACTTGACTAATACCTTTAGGTGAGTGGTGGATAGGGATACCATCAATTTGGGTATCACATTAGAAGATGTCCATGCTATACTTAAACTTTTGATAGGAGGGACATCGGTGATCATGGGGATACCAGATGGGCAGGAGGAGAGATGATCATTATCTTGATGGATGACTTGCTCAAATAGGATATATCTAGGGCTAAGGGTGAGAATTTTAAATTTTTATATATCTTAAATTATGGATATCAGGAAGGTGGTGATAAGAACTGTGATAGCATGGGTGTTGTGTCACAATTTGGATATCAAGGTACCATTTTATGTGATATCCTTATGCCAATCAATTTTAGAATATGGGGCACTTTATGACTCAAGTTCTATCATATGGGTTCATCTCATTCATTATATGTATGGGATGTTGTCCAGAGGGTACAAGACCATGGGGCCAATGATATTATTGAGTACTTGGATATATAAGAGGTTCTTGATGTATCTAGCTAGGTTGCCCCATGTGGTTGATGATCAATTGCCTCAAGTGTTAATATGGAGAGAGGATTAGGTGGCATGGGTTATACCCCACATGCCAACACTATAGACAATCACACGAGTAGATATCATATGGTAATTGTATTCACACATCATGATAGTTTGGCCAAGTTAGAGGATGGTGGTACTAGAGTTGGTAGGAGCACAGATCACATGCCACTACATGTGGTAGATAGAGATGCATATAGTGGCATGCTTACCAAGATAATTCAAACTTTCTCACCCATCAAATTTTGGGCTAGTCATGTGAGAGAGTTAAGGGGGAGAGAAGGAGAGAGACCACCAATCATGAGATCAAAGATCAGATCATGACATGAGAGACTATGGATAGGTCAAGCATGATGACCAATAGATAGAGAGGAGGTGGTTGTCGATGCAAGAGTGCCATATATACCATATCCAGCACCATAAGAGGAGGAACATCAACCATCTCGATGTACCACCCATGGAGATGTTAGGGACATGAGAGAGAAGAGACGATGGTCATCTAAGGTGACCCATTAGTCAACCTCAAGGCTTGAGATCTTAGACACTCTCTTTATAGAATACTATTCAAAGGGGACTATCTGAGGCATCTAGGGGAATGTGACTAGTCCATGAGATAGACATGATAGAGCCTAGATTTAGAGTTGAAGCAATGTATTTTTGTACTTTTGTATTAAAAAACATGCCATATCTATATAGATTTTATATGTTGGTAGTTGGATGTTGATCTTATGTGTTTGTTTTATGATTTTGGTTGTGGATGCATAGATATATTTATTTATAGCATATTTATTTTTCTTTTATTGTGTATGCTATAGTAAATATATGTGTTATGGTTTATTTTTTAGAATTATGTAACACACATGCATGGTTAAAAAGAAATTGGCAAAAAAGATTTTGGCAAAATATAATTAATCAAAAACAAATATATGATACACTATTTCATGTTGAGAAATGTGTAATAACAAAAAAATGATTAAGTATAAGAAACCAAAGAATGGTAAATAAGAGGGTAAAAAGAGTTTGTTTTTAAACAATGAAAAATATTTGGCACCAAATTAACACAAGTAAAATCACATGAAATCACATTGGTAAGTATGAAAATAATGTAACAAAATAGAAACCATAAAAAAATAGTAATGGTATAAAAATAGATCAAAAACCACGCTAGGAAGTATAAAAGAGAAACAAATTTGTGAAAATGGGTCTTAAGTTTATCACACTAATTCAAGTTGAGAAGTATGAAAAAATCAAGAAAAATGGTTGGATTCTTACATGCAATCAGAAAATAGGAAGATAAAAGTGAAATATTAATGAAGTAGGCATAAAACATACTAAATCAAGATGGTAAGAATGTCCATGACATGTAATTCATAATCAATCACAACTTATCTCATATTTAACATGTAATTTTTGTTGTGACTTGGATATTAGAAAATTTTGTAAGGAAGGCCAGGTCCTATATGTGATCTTACATGACAACTCACAAAGGGAACACCAATGAGGTGTAAATAATGTGAAATATGGTAGAAGGGGATGTTTGTAATGGTAATTGTGAAAATATGGTAATTTGTGAGGAAGGCTAGGTCTTATCCATAGTCTTAAAATTCAACTAAAAAATGGAATCTCTAGTGAGTGATCAATGAATAAAATAATATTTCTCAAGGGGAAATATTAAGATTGTAGGGATTGAAAAAGGAAATGTAAAAATCATAACTTATGCATCTTATGAGAATACCTTAGGAGACATGAGGCACACTAAGGACATGAGAAGACACTAAATGACTAGTGACCATCAATATACAGAGGATATATGTTTACTAAAGACACAAAGTTGTGTAGGAAAATAAGTGTGGTACTAAGATCAACTCATGTATGTAGTTTTTTAATAATATAATTAAAATGGACCTACCTTCCCATGATGTATTATCCATTCCTTAGGACCCCTATAGAGTCATCGATCTACTTTGAATATTAGGTACTTGTGTGAGAAAGTAGGTAGCATTAAAATATTTTTTTGTTATCCTTTTCTAATCTACTAGCCTACCACACCCCAATGGACCTTCGATCTATCATGAGGCCAACTATGGAGTTTGAGATTTGATTAGAAGAAGGATATGTTCTTAGAATCATCCCTTTTGGTGTGATTTGACTTTTGAGAATTTTAAATGTTTCTTTTTTGATCTTTGTCTTTTATTAAATGATTTGGATTTTGAATGTTTTTATGTCTAATTTTAATATCCCTCCTCTATACGAACTTGGAATGATAAATCATGAGAGATAGAGTGATTCACATGAAAAAGCTTTAGTATTTGACTAAAGGAATCTAAGTATCCCAAGACAAGATGGACTAGAACACTTGGGCTTAATAATGAACCAACATATTATCTCAAGTCTCAACGATGTATATGATTAATTTGTGAAAGGGAACAAAGGAGACTAAAGGGAGATCCAAATTGGATCGATAAAAGGAGAGTATAATGAGATGAATTTTTTGCCTACTGATCACATGGGAAAGAAGGAATGTCTAAAGGGAGCAAGGTTTGTATAACCAAGTCACAATAACAATTATTCGTGTATATAGAGATAAGAGAGAAAACAATCATGAAAAAGAGAACAAGGGAGCTATAAGAAATGAAATCACAAATAAAAAGAAGGCAATTATAAATAATAAATCCATAAGAGAAAATAATGACAACATAATCAATATAAATTATGAAACCAATGTCACCATGTAAGATAGATTAAAATTTGACATAATGTCAAATTATATAACAAATAGATAAAGATAAAGTTAGAGCACACATCCAATCCAAATTAAAATGTAAGATCGCGATCTATGTGCTCATAAATATTGATATATTTTTCCACACACATTACCAATAACATCATATAAGTCTCTATGAAGTTGAATGCGAATTATAACTAATCTCTCATAGATATTCAATGAAATTTGGGAAAATACTTCATGTCCAATATCCTCAATAGAAAATTTAAGAATTCTTGAAGGATCATGTTGAGGAGGACCATCATGAAAGGATGCTTAGGAGAATGCATGGGAGTGGTTTATATAGGATATTAAGGAGTCACCAATAGGGAAGGATCCATGGGTGAAGGACTCACATATGGATAGGATCCACAGGTGAGGGATTTAGGGGTGGAGGAATAACATGTGAAGAAAAGACCACATGAGGAGATGGATCCATAAGAGGTGGAACCATGGGGAAAGAAGGGGGAACCTTATTGCAAAAATGACCCATGGGAGGAAGAGTAGAAGGTGGAAGAATGGTTAAGAGATGATCCTTGAGATGTTGTTGAAGGATATGGTAATGATCAATGTGATGTGTGCCACCTTGGTGCCAGAGATAGTATACCTTTCCATACTTAGGAAGATACTCAAGTAATACTTGTGGGGGAGGTATAGACTTGTTTGAGGGGTGAGGAGTAGTGTGGATGAATGGTTATTTGTGTCATGGAAGCAATAGATATGACTATGAGTAGTCTTGGGAGGTGTGCTCATAAGAAGAGGTGTAAAAAAAGTGGAAGGATCTTGGTGTAGGGAACAATCTCTAGTCTAGTGATCAATAGATTTATGAATGTGAAAATAAGGATAATTGGCCCATTTGGTGGATGAAGGATCCAGTTGTGGTAAAGGGAGGAAACCATCACCAAGAGAAGGTAGTGCTATTGGAGAGATTAGACAATGATTAACTACAGGAGCAAGAGGATCAGGAGTAGGAATAGATTAAACTAAAGAATACAAAGGAATGGAATCTAAATTGGGCTTGACTGAGGGATGGGTAGAGTCTACAGAGGGTTGAAGGATAATTCCATGCATCTCAAGGATAAGTAGGATATAGGGGTCATGGTACTAATAAAAGTGATAGGGAATAGTCATAACATGATATAGAAGCATACTCTTACAAGGCTTGTCAGAAACTAGAGGTGTTTGCACAATCTCTACCCTATGTTAAAAAGGAAAAATACTAAAATTAGGAATGACATATAATGGAATATGGGAAGATACACTAAAATGTTGAAGCAAAGAGGAATGATAATAAATAATATCACTATCGCAAGCCTAAATAAGACCTTATAATGGATCATATAAGGTATAACCACCATCATAGTCAAGTGTATCAAGATCAATGGTGTTGTTTGGGATGCCATTGTCATCCGATGTGGTGTAATGAAAGGAATGTTGAGCCTTCATTAAGATAATGGGCATATAATAATAAGTTGTTTGACAAAAATGATGTTGAAAAGAAGTGGGAAGCTGAGGGATGACATGAGGTGAGAGATCAAAAGTTTTAATCTTGAGATTGATCTCATCAAGCTCATCATCATAAAAATATAGGAGGTTAGGGGAAATACTCCCAATGAGTTCAGGGTAACCATTTTAACCTTGAGTATAATTGATGGGAAAGTTAAATAGTTGATATTCATGAAATGGAATGCTTGGCAAGTGTTTAAGGGTAAGAATCTTGAATGCACCTCGGTCTTGGAATTGTTCAAAATTCTAAGGATTAGTGTCACCCTAAATCCTATAAATGGTTCTATTATAAGGAAATTTAATGCATTATCAAGCAAAAGAGGTAAATTCTCTTATACGATGAGTCCATGGCCTACTAAGAAAAATGTTATAAGATAGAGGAAAATTGAATATCATCACCTTCACATGAATAGTGATAGGTGCGATAATAATGGGGAGCCACACATAACCTAAAGGAGGAATTTGCCTTCAATTATAGCCTTGACATGTGTTGCATGTGGACTTAATATTGCATTCATAATATCCAAGGGTTTTGATAAAATAGAGAGAGGTAAAAAGTGCAAGAACCCTCATCAATGAAGGCATAATTAAAATAGAATCACCATTTGAACACTAATGAAAAGAGGAGGATCATCTTCACAAAGTAGAATCTCAACAGGGATCATGGATCAATGGGGAATTTGAGGGAAATATAAGTGTCCATTATTTCATCAGCATGTGTCGACATCTCTTCACATTGTTGTAAATTGTTATGTTCTGATCTAGATAAGGTTGCTTCATGTCTTGTTATAGGAGGATGAGGGATGTTCATTCTTAAAAAAAGTTGTATAAGATGGTTACGATGAGATAGAGAGGTCCTCATAAGTTTGATAAATGGGATTTGGGATGGGAGATTAGTGAGTTATGTGATAAGGTCCCATGCATCATAACACATAAGAAGATTATTAGAAATAAGTGCATAGTGTTGAAGGAGGTCTTCGAAAGGAGGAGCTGAAGTATATATGAATTTATGTTGGTAATAGGTAGAAGGTTTTGTTAGAGGAAATGTTTCTAGATTATGTTGAGAGGATGAATAAATTTATGCAGGTGTGGTTTGAGATAGATTAGAAGAGGTGTTAATAGAAGTTTGAGTGTCAGTGGTGTTAAGTAAATAAGTTGGAGGGATGGTATAAATAAAATGGGAAGTGTTATCCAAGGGAGGATTTGGAATTGGTTCATCAAAAGATATAAATAAATATTTCCCCAAATCATTTAAGTGAGTGGGAGAATAATCTTGGATAACACAAAATGTGTGAGACAATAGAGTAGTGTAGATGGGTTGAGGATCAACGAAATCAACTGTCCTTCATATATTAGTCATATTAACCATAATCTCTTCAGGAGTTGGGTCAAGGATAATATCAACATTATTGGTAGAAGGGGGGCTTGTCTTGGGTATCTTGGTGATTTGGAAGAGGATCTTTATAGATGGCCAAATGAGCATTAGCCTGATTCAAAGCTTGATATTTATTTTGTGTTTCATGGGCATTGATAACAATGTCATAAGCTTGTTGACATTGAAAAATGATATAATTATGGTTAAAATTAGGACCAAGAAGTAAATCCATAACCGAATTATGAAGATGCTTATATATCTCATGAGAATGACCCCAACTAGCATGAAATCAACAAAAATTATTGGGACCATATTAAGATTTCATAGGATGAGTGGGATCAATTTCTCGTGGTAGAGTCCTTGGTAGACATTTTAGTAATTCTACTAAGGATAAGAGTTTGTGAACATTGTTGTTATTGGTTGAAGAGAAATAAGGATTGGTGAATTGGTTATGAGTGGAAGATTATTCTTGATATTGGTTAGGAATAATAGGTTGAATAGTGTGAATGGTATCATAAAAGTATGTGAGACCATCATTGGTATCATGAAGATTCATGTTCTTGAATAATATATAAGTACTCGTAGAAGGCTGGGATGGATTGAATTGATGCATAAGGAAATATTGATGCTTATCTTGGTTAGTATCCTACTCCAAAGTATGTGGAGAGAGAGTCTGGACTTGATATTACAACTTGGGAAAAAGAATATTGGTAAAGAGATGAAATAGGTTATCATCTACCATATTATGTTCACATTTGTTAGATAAGGTATTCCATCATTTAATGAAATCTTGGGCAATTTTGGTGTCAATTTGCTTACAATTTATAAAATGGGTCAAGGTATTCTTAGGGAGATCACTAGTTTGGAACTCTTATACTAGAGCATTTATTAAATTTTCCAAACTGGTAATGGAATGAGTTTTAATTTGGTTGTACCAATCTAAAGCATCACCCATGAGAGTTTTGTATAATAGCTTAGTGGAGGCAAAGGTATTTAATTTGACCCAGTATTTATATAGATTTCCAAAAAAAATTAAATGAAGGGTAGGATTAGTTGACCCATTGTAAGAAATGGTATGGTGATACCTCCTATAGCAAAATTAGAAATTTGTGATATAAGAGGCTCATTTTGAATATGCTTGATTATCTTGTTGATAAGAGGAGATTGAGGGATAAGATTACCACTAGAATCCCAAAGAGGAGGTGTGGTAAAATTTTGATTATGTATGTCCCATGACATCTATTGAGGGTGGGTTTGAAGATGGATAAGGTGATTTTACATTTGCATTGTTAGCTTGAAAATCATTCATTTGATTAAGAGTTTTTAATATAATTTGGTGGGTTTGAGTTACATTATTGGCATTATTTGAAGCATTTTAATTGGAATTAATGGCTTGGGTACCCTATGGGTGTTAGTAGGATCTTGAGAAGAACTGTTGGTAAGTGAGGCACTAGTGGCATAATTTTCTTGTGTGGCAAAAGATGGACTAGTATAGGGATGAGAAGGAATAACCCTAGAGGCATGATTACCATGGGTATCAAATGATGCACTAGTGGAATAATTAAAAAGAGTGGATCTTGGAAGAGGTCCACTAGATGTAGATCTCACCATGTTAGTAGAGATAGTAGGCATGGAGGTAGAAGAAGTCATGGTATAAGGAGTAAAAATAGAGGGAAGAGGCTAAGAAGCAAAGAAGATAGTATCCCCAAATCTATGTGAGAACGTGGGAGCAGGTGAATGAGGATCCTCAGCTTGACCACTTATCGTGAGTTGGTAAATGGTAGAACAATCCTTTCCTTGATGTTGAGGAAATTTAGAGATGAAGAAGAGCATGTTTGGTGTATACCCTAATTTGAGTTTTTCTTCAAGTGAGAAGAGAGGATTGTGAATCAAAGAAGAATGAAGATGGGTCCCATAGTTTATTATGTGAGTGCCTATATGAAGATTACTTTCATTTAGGATAGGAGCCATAAGTTGCTTATGGGAGAACCTATTAGGGTTGGTAAGACTCATCATATCCATTGAATTTAACTCAGCATTTTCTTTAAATATGAATTTAATGATGAATAGGGAGATTAAGAAAGGCAAAGGTGATGCAAAATCAAGGAAATATAAAGAGATAAATAAGAGTACAAACTCAACTAGTTTGACCTAGTATTGAAGATAGGGTCTAAAAACTAGGTAAATAAGGACACATAGTTGACAGGGTCAACCTAGTAATATAACTTGGGATAGAGAATAGCCTAATAAGGATATAGAGTTGATAGGGTTGACTTAGTATTGTATCTTGAGTCAACAAGTATAAAAGAATACTATGTTGACCAAGTTGACTCAGTACTATAAGCAAGGGAAATAAATAGTCTATAAGAGACTATATCAAGAAGAATGACAATGTACTAAAGCAAGGGAAAAAATTTGTATTATACTTTTAAAATAAGAAATGAAAGTAAACACAAGAAATTTGATCAATGAGGATAATCCAATTGATGTACACAACACAAAACCTTGCACCAATGTTGGCCATCCATATTTTTTCAATACAACATACAATGAGTAATGAGCAAACAATCAACTAAAAAGTAAATGCTAACTAAGTGGTCACCCTGAATATTTTTATTATTAGAGTGTTATTTTAAGTGTTATAGAAAATTTGACTGAAAGTAGGGAACTAGAAATCAATCTATGGATGTTTTCAGGATGTTTAAGCTAAAAGGGATCTATGTTGGTAATGGTATTGACTTGGTATTAGGACCTACCCCCTCACTTCATTATCTCATAGAAATAAGGGTATCGCGTTCTTTGATAATAAATACCATTAACCATATGCTTATACTTAGCAAAAAAACTAAGTCAAATTCCCCCTTGGTAATGAAATCCAAGTAGGTAGGCCTTAGGTAGACAATTGTTTAAATACATTTTAAAATTAAATGCTTTGGTAGTGTGTGTAAGAAAAAGAAAAATAGTGCAATTAAATGGTATATTGAAAAACCACCTAATTAGACTATGTGATTTAATGTAAGCATGCAAATAATTGAAAGTGAAAGGGTGAAGTAATTAATAGCATATAGATGTTAATTCCAATTTGAAACATAGTACAATGTTAGTGTAGATGATAGTGTATGGAGACATTACATAATATATTTGATAGTGTCGCTATTGTACTACTAAAGTTGGGGTCTTTAAGAACTATGTCAATAGTTTCAACCTACTCTTTTAGATAGAAGACAAAATAACGAACTAAGTCGACCAAGTCGACATAGTTTTTTGTATGAGGGTATTTTTAAAGATTACAAATTATGTAAAATAGAACTATAAAAAATAACTGAAATGAAAGAGAAAGAGAGAAAGGAACCTTGGTGGGTTAGAAGAGGCAAAGGAGTGTGAGATTGTTGTTGAAGTGGCTTGAATGTTACTTACAAATTATACCAATTGTATCGACTGGGTTGACCTAGTTCTTCAATTCCCTATTTCCTAAAGCCTATGAACATGACTATACTAACTTAGTCAACCTAGTATGTTTTTTGGATGCTGTCTAGAATACTATACTAGCCTGGTCAACCTAGAATGTTTTCTAGAAGCTGTCTAATATAATATATTGACCTATTTGACCTAGTATGTTTGCTTAAGTTGAATAAGAGTATTTTGTTAACTTGTTCGACCTAGTAACCTGTATCTAATGAAGACCTACACAAATAAAATAGAGTCATTTTTTATGTGACTATGGGTTAAACCTACATATAGAAATTAGAAACTACATCACCCCTATCGACCTAGTATCATAAATATAAAAAAATGATAAAAATTTGATAAAAATATATAAAATGTGAAATAAAACCTGCAAGAGTTAGATTCATGTCGAGTTCACCAAAATGTATGTAATCAAAAATTCATCAAGTCTACAAATCAATCTTAACTCAGAGAAGATAGATAATACTTACACTTCTGATTGGGGATATATTAGATTATTAGAAACATGACTAATATGTGTGTCTGCTAGACCTAATTAAGGGATCTCTTATCACAACAATAATATTATGGAGGGTTCCAAAGCCTCCACTCGAGGAAAATCAATCAATCTCCCTAACTAATCCCTATGTTTTCATATTCACTAAACTGATAACAAGTAAAGTAAAGCCTAATTTAGTGCTTGCTAAATCTTGTGACACAGAGTGGGGGTAATAAACAACAAAATTTAACATGCATAAGAGACATATACTCATGTTAATGGATACATAATCTTAGTGCATGTAAGAAAATTAAAAATGCATACCTATCTACTCTTACAAAGGAGAAACAAAGATATAAATATTTACTTTTGAAGATGAACCCATTGAGCCTTAATCTCTCCCTTGGCCAAGGTGTTTTTCAAGAGGTTGTTGTGTTATATAAATATGACAAGGATAAATCAGATCTAGGCTACACAACCTATCAATACATCCAAAAAACTTCTTCACAAGATAAGATTTGTATCTATAAAGAAAGTATGAAAGCCTAAGCTTGATCCTCAAGTAAAATGGTGGATAAGCAGATGTGAAATAGCTCTTAATTCTTATTCTCTAAATAATGAAAAAATGATCTTGTATATATATGTGGATTTAACCCTAATCCCTTCTAAAATTTTTGGTTGACAGGGTCGACCCTATCGACCTAGTACTGATATTGATAAAAATTCACTAGGTCATGGGCTAGGTCAGCCAAGAGATGACCTAGATCTTAAATGAATTTCATCAATAAGAGTATATGGTTGACCCATTCAACCTAGTACTATATACTATCAAAAGGGGTTTTAGGTTAGGAAAAGAGGTATGAAAGGTAGGAAATGACTATAAGAGTGTACAAGAAACATAAAAAACTTAGGGGAATGGTTTTTAGGAGATGAGTGTGTAGATAACAAGTATTAAAAGGGACAACAATATTTCAAAGAACCAATGGTCTGCCCATCCCTTTCCTGGTGTACCCCTTAAGGTATGCACTTAAATATATTGAGACTCGATGGGTTCTTGCAAGATAAAGAGCATCAGTAATTGATAAAAGTTTGAAAATATTGTGTATACATAAAGCACAATTTTTTATAAATAGGAATATATTTATTGGTCATTTTTGTAATGTATAAAGTCTCTAACATGTTAAGGCTATTACATTCAAATATGTTGATTCATTGCACAATCCACATGTACCCTTGTCATAACCATTAGTAATGAAAAATTTAAAATACTATATATATTACATCTCATATCATTCCTCTTGTTAAACCCTTACATTATTCATGATTATGCATGTACACTAGTAAGGACATTGGTTACCTTAACCGTCCAAATGTAACCATACCATAACCATTACTATTCCAAAATTTAGAATAGGGTTCTTATGTACATTATATATTTCATGTATCATTGCTCTTATTTAACCCATCCATCATTCATATTTTAGCATGTGAAGAAGTGACAATAATACATAAGACCAAAAACTCTACACAATAGGCCTCATATATGTATTTTATAACTTATTCATCAATCTCAATAAGAACATCAATACTCTGAGGTTCAGTGTCTACCTAGTCATATATTTGTATGCTCTAATAAAGTAATGGAGGTTTTTTGGTGCACATCAAACTACATTTGATTATGTAGACAATTGAGAGATAATCAAGAACATCCACCCAATGGTGTGATATGATCCTAAATATATTAGGCATAATAATATAAGGCTTAATGGATAAAAATATCAAATACTAGCTCACCAATTCTTAGACATTACTTATATTTAAAAGATGATAGAGATAAGTTTATGTCGGTATGAAATCATAGCTAGAATTTGACAAAGTAGCATTCTACCACATACCAAAATCTTATGTTTTCCTCAATTACATACATGAAGGCATATTTATATACAAATGCATTTATTTCTCCTTTTTTTGTTTTGCTTGGTTGTTCATTGGTATGATACTGTAAGAGATGCATCATTTCTTGGGTTTTTTGCATCACTCATTAGCTTGTGGATATATTTTATGGTTGTTGTCTAGTCAATTTGTATTATCATAAGCATAGATATTAGAATCTAAATGAACTCATAACGGATGAAGGTACATGTATATGGTTTTATATGTTACAATATCATACTCTTTTATTTAATTTCTATTTGGCATTAAAATTGTCTTGTTATAATAACCCAAGAAACATGCTTGTTAATATCATGTCGAACATTAAAAGTTTGAGTTTACTAGCTATCTTGTTTTATTTTCAAGCAAGCAAAGATGCCAAAAAATAAGTGTGCATAAAAGGTCGCTTAATCCTTAAAATATTTTATTTTTATTACAAGGAAAACATTACTAAATATAGTTTTAAAAGGGTAAAATTTTGTTTGAACTTGAATTTATGAATTCCATTATTGTTATATTTATGACAAATTTCAAGTAATTATTAAAAAAATGCACTTAAAAGATATAGGTAAATTTTATTTACAAGTAAAATTAGATTTTACAAATCAATGACCATAAGATAAAATGATTTATGTACGTGTTTGAGAAAATGTAACATAAATTGATTTATAAACATGATCTAACAACATCTATACATTTATATGTCATTCATATTACCACATATAATCTTCTAATCACATTTTCTTAAGAGTTTTTCTTGGATGTTATGGCCTCTTTATTGACATTATTAGATCCACACCTTTTGTACCTTTATTGTTCAAACATACTTGTAAAATGAGTTGTCACCTATTCTTTGCTTTTACAAAATTTGGAGATTGATATCACAAGAATATATTTTTAAAATTGTTTATCTGTATGCAAATAGATCACTTTGTCTTTCTCTTACCTGAAAACAAATGTGTTTGACAATTCTTGATTATTAATAAATTTCTCAAGAATTAGTTGATATACTCTTGCACCAAAAGGAGTGTGTTTAAAATTTATATATTATTAAGAAAATTCTCAATAATTATTTGGGTTTTTAAAAGAAAAGTATGCAAAGCTCTATAAATATCTTAAAAATCATGTTGTTTTTTTTGTTAAATGTAATATTACTATTTCAAACATAGAATTTATAGTCAACTCCTTTTGCTCATAACTTATCCCTTTAAAGGGGGTACAATTAATTTATTGGTATCTAAAATTTAATTTAGGTTTTAATATTTTAACTTAACTTACTATAAGTAAGCCTAATGCATTCTGTCTTCTCTGCATAAAGAACTATGGATGATATTTTAAATTTTTTAATAATATTTTTTTTGTTGCACTTGAAAATTGGTACTTTGTTTCCAAGTTAATGTTCTATTTTATTTTCCATCTTTTCAATACATACATGTGAATAACCAAGCTAAAATCAAGTACAAAATTAAATTTATGTGAAAAACTTGGTAATGTTTAAATATAATATCATTGAGCATAGCTGCCTAAGGTAGGTGAAGGGAAGGAGGAGGGTTTCTAAGACAAAAAAAAATCATGTATTTGTTTGAGAATAGGGTTTTTGGGACAACAAAAAAAACTAGATTTGTTTGAGGATGAGTTTCCCACAAAGTAAAAAAAAATTACCATACTTTGAGGACTTGATTTCTAGGCTGGCCAAAAAATTCCCATATTTTGAGGACTAAGGATCTAGGATAGAAAAAAACTTCCAATGTTTTAAGGATTGGGTTTTAAGGATGGAAAAAAACTTCCCATATTTTTAGGATTAAAATTTTGAGACAAAAAAAAAATTCACTTATTTTGCGGACTCCCATATTTTGAAAGCAACAACTAGTATTAAACTATTAAATAAAAAATTAGATAAACATATTTAAATATTTAAAATAGATAATTTCAATAATTAAAAAATAACTTAAAAAGAGTTGGGATGTTAGAGCATCTAGGAAACATCCCTTGAAAAAGGAAAACATATTAAAATTCAAGGGACATGGGGGGGGGGGGGGTGTTTCATTTTTGCATGACATTATGATTGGGGAAACATTTTACATGTCCCCTATCCCATATCTGATGTAACACTATCATTGAGATATAAGGAATTTAAGACATTGCCAATAACTGTTGTAAGTTACCACAACCAAATTCATTGTGCATAATTTTTCTAGGGTTTGATTTATTTTGTAAAGATGTACAAATTTCATCAATATTATTTGCAAGAGAAAACATTTACTGTGTGTATTCCAAATCAACTCATGATGAAGATGGATCACATGAATTAATCTGAATCATTAATATGTAAGAACACAATTTTGTTAAAAAGCTTCTCTATGTTATGGAATATACAGTCCTTAATCGTTAATTTTATGTAGGTGTTTAAAGATACAGATTACTTGATTTAAAGATTAATAGACTTTCTAAATTAGAAACCCTAGGGCACAATATTTGTATTCTTTTAAAAATGAAATAGAAAGAAGATTAAGATATAAAGTATACCACATTCTAAAATATATTGGGTAGTAAACTAGGGTCGAGATCCAAGCCTTAAAAATCTCATTGTGCCAAATTAGAACTCTGGAAGGCTTATTTATGTGTTACTAGTTATCACAGGGATGGGAAGGATGGGAGGAAAAAATACTGAACAATAAAGTAGTAGAAAAAATAATTTTTTTGAAAGAAATTGCAGAGAAAAAAAAACCTAGAAGTGTAACTAATGAGTGACATAAACCAATGATCACAACAAAATATCTTTCCTCACACCACCTCCACCAATGTTTTCCTCATAAATTGCAAATATTATCATTTTTTATGTATTTTAGGGTTATAGTTTCCAAAATATAAAGGTAGGGCCTAAATTCAATAGTCGACCCTGCCTCTCATTACTTTTTATGAAAGTTATATTTTCAATATGTCTTAAAAGGTTAATATAATTCATAGTAAAGAATAAAATATTAGAGAATATATATTTATTACAATACTTTATAGTTTTTTCTGATCTGCCTAAAATTTTACCTTTCATTTAATATGATCTCCTAAAAATTTAATTGTATTTTATAGCTAAAAATCCTAAATTCAAATTTAGGCCTTGGCTAAAGGTATTCTTAATTATATTTTAATATTTTAGGATTTATTTAATCCTAAATTGAGATTGGTCAATATTGTATAGGGTTAAGACAATAAAAATGAACAAGCACAAGGGTGATAAATAAATATATAGTAGGCCAATTAATTTGTAAATCAAGATAAATAATATTCTAAATTTAAATTTTGAGATATGTTAAAATGAAAAGTACAAATATTGATTGATATTGAAATGAATTAAAAATAAGAGTACTTATCTAGTTTACTCTGTGCATGCATATCTGGGTTGAAATAAAATGGAATTGGATTGGACTTGGATTCTAAAGCAATTATTACTTTTTATAATTTTGTATTTTGTGGCCTCATATGTTTGATCTAGATACTTGCATTGATGATATTGTATAACTTGGATGCATGTGTCTAGTATAGAATATCAAATATATTTGAGTGTGACCACCTACAACCTTATAGGTTTTATATCACCTTTGATTTGGTGTGTTCACGTCTTTCACATATGTTGTCACTCTTTTCAAATGATCAAACCCAAACTCTTCACCCTTGGAATGACTATGGAAAAAATGGGTTTATGGGCAAACAATGTCAAACTAACCCAATGAACCCTCTATCAATAGGTATTGCCTAAATAAACAATACTCTAAAGAGGGACCTAGACTTGTGTGGTTCTCCCATATGTGTTGGCTTGATTATGTATCAAGATACAACATGTGATAAATAAGTACATAGAGTGACATAGCTTCCAAATTGGTAAGTATGGCTCATGGAGTGTTTTTTCAATACTTTAGACTTGTAAACGGGTTGTCCCTATGATTGATATTGAAATATGAGAGAATAGAGAAGCTTTGCTCACTTGAATTCTTGATTGGGTGTATTTGGTAAGTTGTGTTGTGAGTTATTAGGTCTATTCTAGATATTAAAAAATGAATGAGGGTTGATGTGTGTGTGTGTGTGTGTGTGTGTGTGTGTGTGTGTGTGTGTGTGTGTGTGTGTGTATTTATATGTATATGTATTTATACATATAGATATATATGTATATATGCATATGCATATATCAATTCTCAATCTTGTATACTTGGAAAGTAATTTGTATGGTTGTACCCTTAAGTTCTAATACCTTCTCTCTTCTGAAAAGCTCGTATCCACTATCTCTTGTGGCTATTATTTATCTTAGTCTGACCATGTTTTATTATGATGACCAATCCTTATACACTACTCAAAATGTTATAAATTTATTTATTATCATGCTCTGTAATATTTGGACCTATACTTATTTTCCATCTTCTTGGCCACTTGCATCCTAGTCAAATGCCTACATCGGCGCTAGTGTCTTCTGCCAAACTATGTGTCTAGTACCCTAAAGTTATCAAATTTGCAAATGAAATGCATCCATATTATCAATCTAAGTGATTTACTGTGAGATATTAATAGTCTAAGTGATATACATGCATACATATACATATATATTTATGTATGTATATGTGTATTTTGTATTTTGTGTGTGTGTGTGTGTGTATCCCTTTTGTAAATATATCAAATTAAATCACTTAGTCTGACAATAGAGATACATTTTATTTACAAATTTGATAAATTTAGGGCACTGGACACATAATTTACAAAGCTAGCATCGATGTAGGCATTTGATTGGGATGTAAGTGGACAGGGAGATAGAAAATAAGTATAGGTTCAAATCTTATAGAGGATGATAATAAGCAAGTTTATATCATTTTGATCAGTATATAAGATCTATTCATTAGAATAACACATGGTCAAACTAAGAGATAAGCAATAGACACAAGAGATAGTGGATGTGATCCTTTCAAAAGTTAGAAGGTATTATAACTTAAGGGTACAACCATATGAATTACTTGCCAATTATATAATATTGAGGTGTTATATAATTAATATTTAGTTTCTATATTTCCCCCATTAATCTAGTAATGAATTACTAATTTACAGGAAAAAAAAATGTGTACCTAAGTGTGTATAACACACCTTGTCTTAATGTGAGTCCCACTTTAGTTATTTGTTGATAAATAAACTGCAACAAAGAGCATGCTATAATATATAATCAATCCTTATAATTTGAAATTAAAAAAATTCAATGATTGAAATTAAAGAGATCAAGGTTAACATTACACCTACCTATTGATGCAATCATCTTGCCTTTTGGAAATTCGATTTGAATAGATTATTTATTTTAAAGTTTTGGAGTTGAGATTAGGACAATCGAAAAACTTGTAAGTGCAAATATATATAAATATTGGAGGGCCACTTTCCCCCAACTTTAGAGAAAAATGTGAGTTACCACCGAGCACTTGAGATTAGATTAACTATCCAACACAATCATACTTATAACCTAGTGAGAATGAGTGATCCAATTCAAATCACACTATAAATATACTTCAAGTGGATGATTTGATCACTCCATCCTATAAACTTGATAAAATTGAGTGATTTAATCACCTCAACCTTTCCAAAAGTGAACCAACTACTACAGTAGATTAGCTCATAATAATCCATAAAAGTTTATCCTAGTGTAGGATAAATTTTGTAAAAGTATTTAAAATCTAAAAATTAATTTTATTTTGTAATTTAAGGTGATTTTTTATATGGAATATGCACCTCATATATGTATCAAGATAAAACCTAGGTATAACAATAGTATCAATGTATAGAATATTACAAGTATGTATTTGAATAATATAAATATGTAATTTGACTAATTTTGATAATTTAAAAGTGTGAAAAATATGTTCCCATGACACACCCCCACTGTAACCTAAAATTAAGAACTGGTATAAATAAGGATAACATGTTTCCATAACATGCTCGTAATGTAATCTAAAAAATATTGAGTACTAAATAAGTGTGAAAACTGTGCCTTTTTATCATGCCCCCACTGAAATATGAAATTTGTAAAAGTGTGAAATCCATGTCTCTATGAAATGAAACTAATGATATGCCGCCCATTTGAGGTGAGGGTAAGTAGAAACTAGTAGTCACCTTACCTTAAAAGAATAAGATAATTGTATAATCTATGAATATATCATGTAGCATATGGGGGTAGCATGTCTACTAAGTAGATATAATAATGAGTTACATATTGTGTGATCACATCAAGTCATAAGATGCATGATGTGAATAATGGAAACATATAAATAGTACTAGTACAAGTTCAACAAGAAACCAAGCATGTCTAGAAGAGCACTCAAAAGAAAATCAAAAGACAATGGTCTAAGGAGACATAAAAAAAGAGGCATGTTCAAATACCACATAATCAAAGTGACATGACCTATTCAAATGTCCATAAAGCAAGCAATGATATATTCGAATGTTAACATATTAAAAACTATGACATATGCAAATGTCATAATATATAAACATAGGCATGAGGGCCACAATCAATGGAGCATATTCAAATGCTTGAAAAAGTAGTACAATGTAAGAAATGACACTCAAGGAAGTGTAGAAATGAAAATCAAGGAACATAAGTAACCAACATAAACATGTAATACTACCTCCTAGATATATGTGCTAGTAAAAAAATTTAAATATTTAACATATCAAGCACACTATGAGAGATATAAGCATGGATAAAGGAATATGTAAGTATATAAGCTCAAAACATGAGAATGTAAAATGATTATAGAATGATGTAACCTAGTTGTATCATGATCAAATAAGTGGATACCCCCAATGTTTAAATGACATGAATAGAGGGAAATCCAAACAGATAAAAGTGAATAGATCATGTGTCTGGGTATGCCTATATCACACTCAAAATATGTATGAAACATATGTGTATATAGAAATATATGATATTATATCAACTAATATGGAACTAACAACATGGATGCCAATGAGCTAATAAACATTTTAAAATCTAAAAATGTTTTTGGATTTTTGGATTTTTATTTTTTTGGTATTTTTGGAATATTTGACAGGAAAAATTATCCTATAAAACTCATCAAAAATATGGTCATATGTATGTCTCCACTATTAAATTGGTGCAATAAACTAATGATATTGCTAAGGATTATGCATAGGTGTAATATATGTCACTATAGGATCTGTAATGCTCTATGTATGGATAATAAGACTCTATGGTTGTGAAGAGAGAATAGGGTAAGGGTTCATGAAACCCATAGTAGAGTGCTTTATGGCTTATTTGAACTAGAATTAATAGGAACATGTTTAGGTGCTCTAGATATCTAAATGTGGTGCATAGTATGTAAGAATTCCATATAATCCCCTATGTGTCTTTGATGCAATAATATCTCAAGTATTGGCCATATAGGAAATGGGACTACATGTTACTTACCCTTTTGTAGAAGATTAACCTTATTAGGTTTTATAATTAACTACCTAGGTATAAACTTATTTTTTTCAAGTGGATGTTAATATGGAATTCCATAAACTATAACTATCATATTGGCATGAATGTAATTAACACACCCATGGAATGTACAAGGTACTATGTGTAGTGTATGTATCTAAGTTATTCCCAATAACATATTAAAATACTATTTTAGGGGATAATGGTAAAGGTAGTATATGGAAAAGGGGAGAATACTTTTGAGGATTTAAGCTTGCTCAATATATATCATGTTTGATGTGATTGACACACTCCCATTTACCTTAAGTTTTTCAATACCACAAAAATAATATAAGTCAAAAGGAATCATACATTACATCTACGACCACATCCAATTTTATATATGCCTAATCCTAAGGGTGATTTTAATTTTTACCACTTAATACCTTTGTATTGTGTGCACCTAGCCACTATCTAAAGTAAAATTGATAAGATGGATCTAGGGAAGTCTTACTTTATTTTAAAATATTAAAATCCATTTTATGAGTCTGTGACTCCATGCCCTTCAGTAGACTATTGAGTATATTTTGTTTGGAACCCAACAATTTTCATTGTATTTTGGTCACTATGACTTTGTAATTTTAATTTTCATGTCACATGTTTTATTCTAATGTTGCATATTTTATTTAAAATGATGTGTCTTTTACTTATGTTTTTTAAATTTGATCATGATATCTTTCATGTGCAAGAAAGGGAAAACTTATTCAATTATATAATAGATTTAATTTTCCAACAGATCCACATTCACATAGATCATAAAGTTATAGTGGAAACAAAGTCACTCTATTACTCCATTAGCGCATGGCCTATAATCCATTTCCCTTTGTCTCATCTTTAGATTGAAATTTTTTAAAGTGATCAACGTTTTTATGAATATAATATATATTTTCAACCATGACCACTTGATTCAAATGTAGGTTTTTTCCACATGACCACCATGGAGTATAAAGTGAAGAATCAAAGTATTAAAGTGAATCTATGGATCTATAAAGTGAATATTAAATTTCAATGCATCATAAATATCATTAAAAAAATAAAAGTGGCCCTTGTTTGAAACACAATCACTGAGAGGGAGGTGAATTAGTGGGAAACCCTCAAGGGGATTAACAACCACTATGATCTAACAATTACACTTTAACATTTTTGAACCATAAAAGCAACATAGTGATATAACAATGCATAAATAATCATTCACATGAGCATGAAACAAGAAAACACATATATGAGTGGGAAACCCTCAAGGGGAATAAAAACCATTGTGATCTATGAAAATGGACTAATATCTTATTAAAAAAATATAAAATTTAGTTGAACACCAAATCAGCTTGGATTACGAACCCCAATAAAGTCAAGCACCCACTTGACTAGGCTTTAGCAAGCACCTACTTGCAGTGAAACACCAACTCCCAAAGTGACTCAGTGCCAACTAAGATACCTTATGATTTTTTATCAAATTAAAACCTATGATATTTTATTATGGTATATAACTCATTTAATTACCTCCTTATACTCAACCATGCAATATTTTATTCACTTGTTTTGCATACTTTCAAATAGACCTAAACTGCCTTGTATATATATTAGTCTCATGATCACATATCACTTGGTCAACCACACACATAACACATTTTATATCAGAAACACAATAGGTCTTAATATATTTTATTAAAATGAATCAATCTAAATTTGAACCTATTTTGGTCTACCACAACTCAATTAGGCCTTACTCCTCCTTTAGGTCTCATGGAAACCTACATTAGGTCTGTCCTTTTAATGTCAAAGCATGCTCTTCTTGGGCCTTGATGGCTTTCTCAAAAAATAAAAATAAAATCAAACACTTATATAATGAACTCTTATAACCTCCTCCATTCTTTATTATACCTATATCTTTCATTTATACCATGAAATCTCTTTTAGGATAAACTATCCTATTAGCCCTGTGTACCTCAAAATGTTTGTCTTGCAATAATGATTCTTAAACACCTTTAAGCTACTCAAATATCACAAATGAAACATTTATATAGATTCTCCATCACCTTAGGTTCATCACCAAATTATTTTAACACCTTCATTCTAGAAATAAGGGTTAAAGAACATTTTTACAACTCACTTATTCAGAATTACCAATTGACCTCAAAAACCAGTCATGATGAATTACACATTCAACACTTATGTAGATACTTGTAATGACTTATTATGAATAAATAAGGTCCTATAAGATCTCCAAAACATCCTCAGATATAAAATTTATATGGTCTAATGGCAAATATTGATCTTACAAACTCATTTTTTGACCTTATATCTCACAGTCCTATCTAAACTAGATAGGCCATTTTGTGAGCAACTTTTTCACCATATACATTGACCTTACAAGATTATCCATAGCATGATCACGACTTAAAATTAATAAATAAATTATTCATGCACTTTTTTGTATCAATATATCGTACACAAAACTTCAAATCTATATTTCCATATATGCCTGGGTATTACAATATTCACACCAATAGGTTTGTTTATGACTGGCTTACTTGGATGACCAAAATAGAGAAATTGAATGTTATAACCTATCTATAAATCATCATGGACATGTAAAATTATTCTCTAGATTCTTCTACCATCCATTTTATTTTCTTAACCAATACAACTTTTGAGAGCTACAATAATTTCTTAATAAATAAACATGTATCTATGCATTTTCTCTCTCATCTGACTAACCACCACCACATGTAGGTACCTGGGAGAGTTCACTATATGCTCCAATAGCTTATCTAGGCATTTTAATCCATCCTAAGTTGTTTTGAACAAAATATTTCATATCATGTCCTTATTAGGGTTTTAGGGAGGTTTACCAGAGGTTTTCGTGTTAACAATTATTCCTAAAGAACTACCACTTAAATACAAAACTAATGCCTAGAGATATTATCTAAGACCCTTACATATCTCTCCTTAATATCTTAGACTCCCATGTAGAGGTTACACGTGTCAATGAATGTCTAAAAGTGCTTCTCAGGTTTGAGACCTCATTTTGTGAGTTTGAGAAGGCCTAAAATAGTGATTTGTGCACTTTTTTCTTAAAATTGACCTCAAACTTTGTGATCATACCTAAAACAACTTATCTTATGTTTTTCCATGCTAACATGTGCATACTTTCCTTAAAATATGATCTTCATACCCTCATTATTCCAAGCATCTAAGAGTGATATGGGTGTAGACATAAACTGAAGCTTCTACCCTTATAAGCTCACCTTGAAAATATAATGAATGCTTCTATACCTTATTCACCTTCTTGAACAATGCCATACAACCTTCACATAAATCTGTTCATTCATTTCACCATGCACATACCTCTTCATGTCATGACTAATCTTTCTAATCACTTGACATCAATGACATGTACCTTCTATGCAGACATAAGACATTAGTTTACTTCAAATTATCTCTCTTTCTCTCATGACAACATTATTCCATGCACCTTGTCACATTGTACACTAACAATTATCCTTAAACACCTTTGAAATCAATGACAATACTTAACAATATCCCCCTTTGTCATTGATGGCAACCACTCTCAGAAACGTCTCTCAATAGGCTATTTATCCCCCATTCTGAACTTTCTCCCCCTTTGACATTAATGACAAAGAGATACATGTAGCTTCTTGGATCACACCTATTGAAATTAGAAAACTCAACACACATGATTATGAGTCAATGAAGCATCATAAAAAAATGTTCCCCTATCTCCATGCATACCTTATTGTCACTACTCACCTACTCTTGGAGCTAATGAACCACCTGATTAACTCTTGATAAGCACTTGACTTCCTTAATGACTACTAGGGGAAAAAATTACACCCAATTCTTATCTTAGATGTTCAAATGTTGTCTCTGAAAGTGGATAGGTTAGAATATCTTCAATCTAATCCTTAGTAGATACATACTCAATCTTGACATTTTGTTCACTTATCTATTCTCTTAGGAAATGATACTTGATAGGAATGTGCTTAGTCTTTGAGTGCATAATGGGGTTATTTGATACACTTATAAAACTTGTATTGTCATAAAATATATGAATAGGACCATCATTCTCCACTTTGAAGTCCTTTAGGGTTTGCCTCATCCATAAGACTTGAGTGCAACATGAAGCTACTTCAATGTACTCAGCCTCATAATTAGATAATTCCACTGATGGTTGCTTCTTGTTTATCCATGATACTAGACACTCTCCTAAGAAGAAATCTCCTCCACTATTGCTCTTTATATCATCTAAACTCCCTACCCAATATTCATCTATATAAGATATCAAGTTAAACTCCTTGCTCCTTAGATACCATAACCCAAACTCAATAATTCCTTTGAGATACCTAAGTATCCATTTGAATTATTTTAAATGCTTTTCCTTTGGGTATGCTTGAAATCTTCCCATAAGACCTATTATTTACATGATATCAAGTCTAAAGGTAGTAATATATAGCAAACTTCCAATCATTGATCTATATGATGTCTGATTGACCTTTGGAGATTCATCCTCCTTGCTTAACTTACACCCTATGATCATAGGTCTACTAACAACCTTGCAATATTCCATATCAAATTTCGTCAACATCTCTCTTATGTACTTAGCTTGTGAAATGAATATACCTCTTTCTAATTGATTGATTTTTAACTTAAGGAAGAATGATAGTTATCCCAGCATGGACATCTCAAACTCCTTCATCACATCTGCAAAGGCCTTAGTCATACTCTCACCATTTCCACCAAATATGATGTTATCCACATAGACAACCACTAACAACTGATGATAATTTTCTATCTTTATGTAAAAATTACTATCTACAACTCCTCTCTTTAATCTTTGGTCCAATAGGTACTTGTCAAATCTGACATACCAAGCTCTAGGAGCTTACTTTAGATCATAAAGAGCCTTTTTCAATCTACATACATGATCCTTGTTACCTAATAATGATAAAACCTTAGGTTGTTCTATGTACACCTCCTCTAAGTTTCCATTCATAAAAGTTGATTTGACATCCATCTAATACACCTTGAATCCTTTGAATACTAAATATGATAGAAATAATCTGATATACTCCAATATTGATAACATAGCAAAGGTATCCTAAAAATCTACTCCTTCTACTTGATCATACCATTTGCATAAAAATATGTCCTTGCTCCCAGTGACTTTTCCATCTTCATTCAGCGTCTTCCTAGACACCCATTTTGTGCCAATAACATTCTTGTTTTTAGGCCTAAGAATTAGTTCCCAAGTCTCACTCTTTTCTATTTGGTCTAACTCCTCATTCATATAACCTATCCAAAACTTGTATTTTCTTTTTATAAAAGGTTCTTAGGTTCAATATTAGAGAATAGAGAAACAATCTCTTGATTTAGGTTATTTATCAACTTTTTCCTTGTTTGCATACCTACATCTTTGTTGCCAATGATTTGTGATTTAGGATGGTCTATTTAAATCTATCTAAAGGACCTTTTGAATATTGTCTTTCCTCAACTTCTTCTTCTTCCTCATATATATCTATTCTTTCTTCTTCATTCTTGATGTCCAAATTATCTAATGCATATTTTGACTGAGAGTGTGACTTCTTGGAACTTGTCTCATCAATCTTCACATTGGTGCTATGCACTATCTTCTAAAACCTCTTATTATAGCATCTATAGGCCAAGATTATTGATGAGTATCCTAAGAATTTTCTTTCATTAGACCTAGAATCAAACTTACCTAATTCTTCTTCATCTCTTTTGATGAAGCATTTGCTTCCAAACACTCTAAAGTGTTCCACATTAGTAGGTCTACCTTTCCATAGTTCATAGGGTGTTTTATTACCATTAGTCCTTATATGTCATCTATTATAAATGTAGATTATAGTGCTCACTACCTTTCTCTAGTATCCATCAGATTATTTTGATTCATTAAAAATAGTCTTTATCATTTCTTGAATTATCCTATTCCTTTTTTCCACTACCCCATTTTGCTAAGGTGTCATAGCTTCTAAGAATTGTCTCCTTATCCCATAAGCCTTGAATAAGTTATCAAATTTATTAGACCAAAACTCTCCTCTTCTATCATATGTTATGAATTTGATATTTACATTCTTTTTATTCTCAGCTAGAGCCTTGAATGCCTTGAACTTATCAAGAGCTTTTGACTTTTGTTTCAAGAATGTTACCCAAATCATTTTTGCATAGTCAATTATAAGTAATTTGAAATAGCTATCTCCTTGAATTATTTGGATTCTTATAGGTATACATAGACTAGTGTGTATTAATCTAAAGGTATTATATTAGAATAATCCTTAGACTTGAACCTTCTTCTAGTTTGCTTACCATGTTGACATGATTTGTAAAGTTTGTTTGCAGGTTTGGTGATCTTAGGCATATTCTTCACAAACTTTTTAGATCTTATATTGACCACATTATCAAAGTTTAAATGGCCCAACCATTTATGTCATAGACAACAATCATCCATTTTTCTCATAAATCATCTCTCCTTTTTGATCTCATTCAAGACATACAGATTATTCTCAGTCCTCTTAGCATTGGTAATTAGCCTTCCTGATTTGGCTTTCCTTATATCACACCCTTTATCATGAAAGGTCAATGTGTCTTCTTGGTTTCACATTTGACTTACACTAAGAAATTTATATTTCAAGCCTTCTATATACAATACATTCTCTATCTTGGTCTTCCCATGATCCAAACTTAGGATACCCTTGACAATAATGTTGGAATTCTTCTTTAATAAACTAAACTTATTCTTGTCCCATGTCATGTGACTTGAGAAACCACTATCTATATACCACTTCATCCCTTCATCTTGGATTTTAAAGGTAGTCTGAGCTAACATAGATCATTCTCTTTTAGTATTCTCCTCCTCCTTCATCTTATCCATAGGGTCTAGCTTCTTGATCCACTTCTCAGTGGTATGACTATATAAATCTTAATTGATCTTCCTCATATGCCTCATATTACAATCGATTGAAATATGTCCTCTCTTATCATAATTAGAGCATAAAATTATGCTTTTACTATTGAAATAAACATTCATCATATTCCTTCATGAGGGATTGATTCTAGCATGATGTCTACAATCCATATCTCCATGTCCATATTGATTGCATGAGAAATAGTAACCATTGAAAGGATTCACATACCTTGTTTGTCTGATGTTGAATGATGTACCTCTTATATTTGGTGTCTCTTGAAGGAGTGACATTATTATTGACTTATTTATGATAAATTTGAGTCTCAAATTTGAGAGTTTATGCATAGGTCTTTACTCTATTAGTACCATCACTTCTTGATGGTTCATTATCCTTTGAGGTTTGACTCTCCTTGTTTTCATTTTAGTCTTATTTGAACTCAAGACTTGTCTTATCATGTAGAGACCTCTGATTATTCAAAATATCACCAAGGACTTTAGTACTCTTCAAATTTCTAATGTGTCTTCAATTTAATTGTTTCCTGATCTGATTCTCCCTTAAAGGACTCCATTTCTATTATAAACTTGGTGCATTCTTCCTCCTTGATCTTAGGACCTGTAATGGCAATCTCAATCTAATTTTATAGCTATTTAATGTTCTCATCATGTTCATTGGTGTTTTTACTTAGTCTCTCTTCAAAGAGATTGATTTGTTCCTCATAAATCTTAACCAACGATCTTAATTTATGATTATTATTCCTGTGTAGCTTCAACTCTTCTAGATCACTCACCAATTCTACCTCAAGGTTCACTTCAGCCTCATCTTCATTTGATTCTTCATATTTCATAAGAATTTTACCTTTTTAATAACCTTCATTGTCTATTTCTATGGCCATGAATAGAGTTCCATTACTATCGTGATCATTATTGTCATCATCATTATCAGATATACTCATGTCATTTATATCAAAGGAGTTATTGTCTTCTTTAGAATAGAAATTTATCTTATTTTTGAATCATCTTTTCTTACCTTCATACTTCCTAAAACTCTTTTTGCTCTTTTTAGGCTTATATAACTTCTTATCATCACCATGATGTTCATCATGCTATCCATCATGCTCATTATTATCCTTGTTAGGGCACTTGGATGCAAAGTGACCAATCTTACCATAGTTAAAACACTTAAATGACAACTTTCCCTTATAATTGCCTAATCCTTTCCTTATTTTCTAACAAACATAGCTTTTATCTTGTCATCATCAATATCTGTATCAACATCATCCTTGACCTTTTTACCTTGTGACATTTTCTCATCTTTAAATGCATCTTCTTTCTTAGAAGGTCTTCCATCACTTATTCTCATTTCATAGGCAATCAAGATGCGATGAAGCTCATCCATCTATAGTATGTTAAGATCTTTGATATCCTCAATAATATAGACTTTTGAATCAAACTTAGATGTCAAGGATATGAATACCTTGTGTGTTATTGTCGATTCTTCCAACTTCTCTCATAGACCTCTGATGACATTTACCACTTCATCTACTCTTAATAGATAATATGCAATATTTTCATCCTCATTCATTCTTAAACTTTCAAATGACCTTTGGTGGGTATACAATTTTTTCAACTTGACTTTATGTCTCCTTCATATACGGTTTATAAATTTTCCCAAATCCCTTTGGTTGTATCACAATGCATGACCTTTATAAATTATACCTTTGAAAGACCACATAAGATGGCATTCATTGCCTTAGAGTTTTTTTCACTTGCCTTATTGCCTATTTCATTAGTTGGTGGTGTATGAGGTAGATTGAATCCATCAAAAATTGATTGTCATATGTCATAGCCCAAGTATATTATATACGTCATCATTATGATGCTCTAAAATGCATAGTTAGTTTCACTAAAGAGAGGAGCCTTATTGGTTGAGAAATATCCTTATACTTGATGACTAGACATGATTGTGCTTTTAGGATCTCCTTTAAGTTGTTAGGCCTACTTCAAAGGACTAGGATTTGATACCAATTATTGGAAACACAATCACTGAGAGGGGGGTGAATCAATGTTGAAAAAATATTCATTAAATTATGATTTAACATTATTTAACCATAAAATAAACATAGTGATACAATAATGCATAAAGAATCATTCACATGAACATAAAACTAGAAAACACATAGTTGAGAAGGAAACCCTCAAGGAGAAGAAAACTCATTGTGATCTCTAGACATGGAATATTTTTCTATGAAAAAAAATATCAAAATTAGTTGAGCACCAAATCAACTTGGATCACCAACCCTAATAGATTCAAGCACCTACTTGCAAGGAAGCACCAACTACCTAATTGACTCAACACCAACTCAGCCACCTTATGAATTTTTATCACATTCACACCTCTAGTCTTTTTTTATGGTCTATAACTCATTTTAATACCTCCTTATACTCAACCATGCAAGATTTTATCCTATTGTTTTGCATACTTTCAAATAGAACTACGCTTCCATATATATATACTAGTCTCATGGTTACACACCACTTGGTTGGCCACACAACTTAAACCTATTAGGTAGGCCACACAATAGGTATTAATACATATTATGAACATGATTCAATCTCAATTTTAACCCATTATATTCTATCATAACTCAATTAGGCCTTACTCCTCCTTTAGGTCTCATAGAGATCTAATTGCATTAGGTATGTCTTTTCAATGCCAAAAAATGATTTTATTGGGCCTTGATTGCTTTATCCAACAATAAAAAATAATTAAAACACTTAGAAATTAACTCTTCTAACCTATTCCATGATTTATTAGACCCACATCCTTCTTTCATACCATGAAATATCCTTTAAGACAAACTGTCTTATTAGGCCTGTGCACCTCAAAAAGTTTGTCTTGTAATAATGAAGTTTAAACACCTTTAAGCTACTCAACTATGAAAAATGAAACATATGGACATATTATCCATCAACTCAGGGTCATCACAAAATGCTTATAACACCTTAAATTATTAAATAAGGGCTCAATAACATTTTTACAACTCGCTTACTCAGAACTACTAATTTACCTCAAAAACTAGTCATGAGTAATTAGACCTCCAACACCTTTGTAGACACTTTTCATGACTTATGATGAATAAAAATGGTCTTATGAGATCTCCAAAACATCCTTAGATATAAAAATCATATGTTCTAATGTAAAATATTGGTCTTGAAGACCAATTTCTTGACCTTATATCTCATAGTCCTATCTGAACCAGACAAACCATTTTGTGAGAAACTTTTTCACCATATACATTGACCTCCAAAGCTTTTTCGAAGCATGATCATGACTTTAAATTCTTATATACTTTATTCATTCACTTTGTTTCATCAATATATTATACACACCTTCAAATCTATCTTTCCAACTCTACCTAGGTTTTACACTATTCACATCAATAGGTCTATCTGTGACTAGCTTACTTGGATGACCAAAATAGAACACTTGAAGGATATAAACTAGAAAAAAATCATTATGAACATGTAAAATGAGTCTCTACCTTCTTCTACCATCCATTTTATTTTATTCACCAATACAACTTTTGAGAGCTATAATAATTTCTTGACAAATAAGCCTATATCTTTGCATTTTTTCTCTCATTTGACTAACCACCACTGCCTAGAGGTACATAAGAGAGTTAAATATATGATCCAATAGCTTCTGTATGAATCCATTCTAGGCTGTTTTGAATAAAATCTTTCATATCAAGTCCTTATTAGGGCTTTAAAAAGATTTAACATAGGTTTCTGTGTTAACAATTATTCATAAAAGAGTGCCACTTGAATCCAAAAAAAATGCCTAGAGATCTTAGATATGACCCTTCCCCATATCTCCTTAACAACTCAAACTCCCATGCATAGGTTACACATTCCAAAGAATGTATAAAAGTCTTCTTGAGTTTGAGACCTCATTTTATGAGCTCGAGAAGGCCTAAAACAATGATTCATGCACTTTTCCTTCAAATATTGACCTCATACTTTGTGATCATACCTAAAACAAATTATTCTACCTTTTTCCATGCTCACATGTGCATAATTTCCTTGAAATCTAATCTTCATACCTCATTAGGCTAGGCAAGGTTTAAGAGTGATCTAGGTATAGACTTAAACTAAAGGTTCTACCTCTATAGGCTCACCTTGAAACTTTCATGAATTATTATATACCTTATTCACATGATCAAACAATTCCATACACCCTTTACATGATTGTGTTCATTCATTTCACCAAGCACATACCTCTCCATGTTATGACTAGGCTTTTTATTCACTTGACATCAATGACTTGTACCTTCTATGTAGATATAAGACATTAGTTACCTTCAAATTATCTCTTTCTCTTTCTCTCATGATAACACTCTCTCAAGACAACATTCTTCCATGCACCTTGTCACAACAAACACTAATAATTATCCTTAAACATGTTTGACATCAACTTTCACAAGATACACCTTTGACATAAATGACAACACTCAATAGCCCTGTGAATTTCCTTGACTCCATTTATATGAGAAAATAGGAGGCCATGCATTTCAAGCAGATTATCAACAAATAAGGTGAATAGTGATAAAATTTCATAGATATTACAAGGTTAATTTTAGTAGGTTATTCCACATGGCTACAATAGATCCAACATGGAAATTTTTGGAATCTACAGGGAAATAAAGCCGAATGTATAACCAACAAATTTGCTTGGTAGAGAAAGTCATCCGTAAGAGTAAAATCATCTATGTGACCAATTGGAGGCCAACATGTGTCATGTTGTGGATGAACAAACAAAAATATCAAAAGGCATGTAGAGCTGGAGATTGATGAAGTTATACTGAGCCAAATTTTTCTATGTCCAAAAGATTGACGATAGGAGCAAATGTAAATGTGAATGGTTGAATTTCACTAGGATACATAGTTAATAGGAGATATAGTGGGTGTTGATAGAGATAAATTATCTACTAGTAGTGAAAAAGGAACTTCATGAACTCTATAAAAGATGATTCTGAGATTATGATGTGTGGATGACTAAGATTCACTGATTTGGTCAAAGCAAAATTCATAGATAGCCACCATTGTTGTTGTGACTTGAAGGATATATAATAAAAGCATTAATTTCTAGTTTTGTCTTTGCTTTGCTAATGGATATGGGATACAAGAATATTCTAAAAATAACACATTTTTCTCTTTCTATGTTTGTACTTGCAGTGATGAATTTGGTTTTGATTATTCTCCAGACTTTATTAAAAACCTTGGATAGATTTCAAGAGGGATGCCTTAATGTTTCTTGCATGTTATTTTTGGCTTTAAGGACTAGCCTCTAGTTTTGATCTAATATTGGTTCATAGCTCCAATCAAAAGCATTTATCTATAATCAAATAAAAAAACATTGATATTGATACACAATCTATGATAAGGGAAACATAGTTCTCATTATAATTACTTCCACAATGATAGGCACAAGGCTAACATGGAAACTAATTTTATTTATTTATTTATTTAATAAGAAGTTCATAATTATATAGATATTTTTATTTATGTCTATATTTTTTATTACATATAATTGATTATAATTAATGAGTAAGCGTACACTTAAATTTTAACATACAATCACTAGGGATGTGTGTGTGTGTGTGTGGAAAACATCTTAGAAGAGATCCCACATTTGGGTAAGACCTAATGAGATAGAGGTTTCGCTTCTGCCAAAATCACCCAGGGCTCACACCTAGTTTACCCCCTTCACCATGATCAAAGAGCATGCCTAAATGAAAGATAAAAAAACATTGAGTTGTGCATGTACTGGACAAGAAAACCAACAAGACTAAAACCTTATGGCTCAAATAAAAATTAAGGTCAAAAAGAACATCCAACATAATTCTATTCAAGACCATATTTAATTAGAATTGAAAAAAACAATAAATTACACAAAAGTTAGAATACAAAACCTAAAATTCCTCACCATTTAATTGGTATTTAGATTTAAAACTTGTTATTTTTTAATTGATTAATTATTTTTTTTTGCCAGTTCACTATTTGGGAAATTTCAAATTGTTGGCCACTATGCTTTAAAGTTTCCATTATATCCTAATTTTTTTGATTTATACCGTAATAATTTCATATATACAATAGATTTTTAGATGTATATGTTATAATAAAAATGTATTTTACTTTTCTATAATTGTTAAGCATAATGTTTAGTAATTATTATAACTTTTATGATGTTATTAACTCCTATTCATGTCATAGATATTACGATGAATCTATTGTTATTTTCATACTAACTACAATTTTTAGTCCATATACCTATACAAATAATACACATAATGGGGAAGTCATACCAAAAAAATAAGGTGCATATAGTTGTTATGATGGAGACATAATATACTAGTGCAAATAAAGCTGAGATTCATCTATCAATGAAATATAAAGCTAATACACATCCCATAGGTAGGTGAAACCTATTTTAGTTTATTTATACATTTTTGCATGTACAAGGTGAAACTTGTAGAGGTGTAAACATAAGCATTATGTCACAAATTCAAATTTGAAAGGAATTTAATGTTTATCTCCTAAATAAACTCAAAAACAAATAATAACATTGACAATTATATGTTGCAACAGCACAAAGGCAATTTCACTCCAAATCTTATGGAATCTGAGTCTCCTCCTATTCTTATTTATTGATACTACCTCAACATTTAACAGGGCCAATTATCCCTTACATAATAACAAAAGTTACAAGTACAAATCTCAAGAAAAAATCATAAAAGGGATAATTTTCTACTACAAAATAATAATATTTATGGATAAATCCAAATCTCTGCTACTAAATAAAAATTACTAGGGAGTCTAAATAAACAAAAAAATCTAATATCACGTCCATAATATGTTTTCATGATTTTGACTTTTCTTTGTGCACAACCATTAATAATAAAAAAAATAACATAGAGATTCAAATCATAGACTTCTCTCTGATTAGATCCATGGAAGGTAATGCATTAGATAACACTAGTACTAATTTTGAAGAAAAAATGAAGTTGAACATGAGTTGTCCATCTCTTATGGTGTCGATTCCTCCTCTAAAAATTTTATGAAAAAATCACCTACCCCTAAATGGGAGATAACATCATCATGTCATATTTTTAAGAACATTCATCATCTGAATGAAAATAACTACCTATCATGGCATCTTCAAATACTATTATCTCATGGCACTCAAGGCTTACATTTTTGTGAGATGGCATCTTCTAAAACATGGTTACAAACCATTAATGCTCATATTTCCATCTCCATCTTCTATTCAACATTGTCCTAATTACAAACCACATTAATTTATTTAATTATAACATTGTTTTCTCCAATCCTTTTTCATGGCCAAAATCAATGAACAACTTACCCTGTGGATATGTGTTTAATGCCCATTTTGTCCATGAGATTTGGGAGCATAGTGTCCCCTTTTTATGAAATCCAACAGTTGAATAGTCATGTCCATACCTAACCACATACTAGACAATGCTTAGTGTTCCCTTCATGTTGGGCAAACTCCCTCTACCATATGACCACTTGCATGGTATGTGTTACAATAAATAGAATATCATGCAATGGAATTTGCTATATTATTTTTTTAATGGTCATATAATATAATATAATATTATGTAATTTTAGTATTATACATAGTGATAGATTATATTTACTAATATAAACCATTATTAAATTATATATAATAGAATATTATATTTAATATATTATAATACTATACTATTTAATTATAATAGAAATAATAATATATGAATATAAATTATATATATATATATATATATATATACACTCTTTTACTTTACAAACACCATCTTTACTATTTTATATATATATATATATATATATATATATATATATATATATATATATATAATATTATATAATAATATAATAGTAAAGATGGTGTTTGTTAAGTAAAAGAGTGCAAATTTTTAATCGTATCACACTCAAAACTCATGACCTCTGACACGTTTCACATTTTGTTCACAAAGCATTAAGAAATAAGAATCTAATATTTTTTGTGAAGGTGGCAATGAAAAATTAGGTGGTCTATTTCTTCATATAGTGTGGCAATGTACTATACAGGGAGGAAACATTTTTTTACGATGAACTCGAGCTATGGTGAACTTGTGGGGAAGAGAAATCCCATACAAAAAATGCAAGTGGTGAAATATATCAAATTAAGCTTAATGGTGATGTTAAGGGGTAATAACATTGTATTTCAATGATAGAGTATGTTACATATCCAACGACTCTTCTAAAAACACATAATGCATGATTTGTCAATTTAGGCAAGTCTAAAACTATATTGACAAAAAAATTGAATGAGGGTTCAAATCCCCACTAATTTATACATGATATCTCCTAATGTAATGGTAGCCTGATCACTCATAGCATAAACATGCACATTTTGAACAAAAAGGATTTTGAAAGGACTTTCTCAAGCTCTTTGACCCAACAAAACACTCTCAAACATATGGTCATCATGGAAATATATGGTTGAAAAAAATCTTGAAAGAGACATTTGTGTTCATTGAGATAACACTTGTTTTAATCATATATTAAGTAGCTTAAATAGTTTCGTGGAAACAATATATTTCATTCACATATGTGACATTTTATTGAACTTTGCATGTGTATCTAGTTAGAATTTATCAAATCCATCACATGAAATACCCTATTATGAACTTGAAAATGTGCAATGAAAGATAAAAGGTAAAGGCATAAACTAATTTATGTAGTTGTAATTATTGTCTAAGCAACAAGTGATAGTAATCAGCTCTCATGACACATTCACCCATCCTTGACAATAGAAAACTATCAATCAAAAATGTCGACTCTATGTAACATGTGACCCCTTTGCAATGGGGGAAGGACATGTAAAGTCTTGAATTTGTTTATTATGACTAAGATTCATGCACTTATTAAATGTTCTAATTCATGATTTATTTTTTTCAATTAAAATAAAAGTCAAGTATCAATACATGTTCATGAATATAAGATGTAAATGATAATGATAGACAAATTGTGCCTAGGAACATAGGAGTTTGTAAAAGGGTTTATAAGTCCTAGGTCTACCAATATGTCAATAATTAATCTCATGAAAGACATATGGAATGATTTATATGTGATTTGAGAGTGGATTTTTGGTAGTGAATCATGTTGTAAGTCATATGGATAATATTATGTAGGTAATTTAAGGTCTGATGTTTTAGGCTTTGGGTGGAATAAGGTCAGATAATGGAAAACATTAAATTCATATTGTCCAAATGCAAAATTATTTGATGCATACTTAACTTTAAAATAGTAGGTCTCACTCATGATATTTTGATTTAGACAAACTTACAAGTGTTATTGCATGAAGATGACCCCCATACTCCAAAGGATTAATGATGTGGTATGGTCTTCCATATGAGTGTCCAGATGCAACATTATTTGTTGCATACATAACTTTAAAATAGTAGGTCTCACTCATGAGATTTTAATTTAGACAAACTTGGAAGACTTATTTTATGAAGACAACCCCATAATCCAAAGCATTAGTGATGTGGTATGGTCTTCCATATTAGAGTCTTGAGGAAGATGCATTTAAAATTTATTTTGATTGACATTAGAATTTTCCACTTAATTGTAACAATGCATTTGTATTTGTACAATGAATAGGTATATGACTATTGATAATGGGGGTCAAATCATTTATAGGTAGAAGGTTAAATTTGTTCACCATATGGACAATCCAGCACACCACCCAATAGAGAAGTGCAAGTTTGTCAAATGTTTTTGGATTTGAGTGGAATATGGAATTAAATTTAGCTTTCCCAAAAATCATTGCTTGTTACCTACATAAATTTGAAATATTACATCTCACTTATGAGCGCTAAGTTGATTCAAACAAATCTCCATGTCTGATGTGCAGCTCAAACCAATGATTTAATATGGTAAGGTTATAGATTATATATTTTTACTTTCATTTTTATATGTTACCAATATATAGAATTGTTTGCTCTTGAGAGCAAGTTTTAATTGAATCTAAGCATTTCTTGGAATGAGAATCTAGACAAATGCAATAGTATTCAAGGGGAACTTTGAGAATCTACTCATGATAAACATAGTATATCGAACGAGCTTAGAGTATCTCTATATATGACTTGATGCACCTACATGAATAACAGGATTAATGAATGCATCACTACAAAAAAAAATCATTGAATTTGGGCAAGCCAATAATAGGGTAAGTTATGATTCAACATTTCTCTAACGACTTTGTGTTACAAAACTTATTTATTTTAATGTTCCTAATGTGGGAAAATTATATTGAGGTCCCCCTACTTATTATGTCCATTCATCTCTATTGCAAATATATTACCACCTAAAAATAAAAAATGGCATCTCTTCTCGCGTTCCTTGCACCATTGGGGCAACTGTAGTTTATATTGATTTAGGGACAAAGGAAGCATGGGCATATAGGATGGGAGTAAATGAATTATGAGATTGCATAAAAAAATGGTGAATGCATTCCATCTAAGGGATACATTTTTGGAAAGACTTTTGAAAATCCTCAAGTATGAATCACTGCAATATAGTGTATAATGAATGTCAGCTCTCCTAACAATTATGGTTTTGAAATGCAAATAGCAAGACTCAAAGATGTAAAGATACTTTCACAAATTCAAAAAATGGTTGATGATCCATGTTTATATTTGAAGGATCATTTCAAAACAATTTTATATCCATAAGGTAATCTTTATCATATCCATCAAAACTCAATAGTCTTGAATATATCCAGATTTGAAGCTTTCTTGCAACGATCATTGAAAACATTGAAAATATTTTTTGGAAGTTTCCTTCTTTCTAATCCCTAATCAAATTGAAAGTAAACTATCTAATGACATAAAATATGCTCATATTTATTTATCCCTAATTCAAATTATTAAAATAACACAATAATATTTAGATAGGTTCATGGTCTAGCAATACAAAGATCGATGAATTTCTAGCAACATTGTTCCTAGTTATTAGTCCATATGGAGGATGATCTAAGTTCCATGTTGGGGTCGCACATTAACTAAGAACATAGGAGCATGAATATAAGAATGGGAAGTGACAAAATAAAATTGTTGTATAATCATGGCCAATAGTACTTTTGCTTCCAACAACGCAAAATTTTGAACTACACGCATAGTTAGACTAAATCCAAAGGGCATGAATACTATTAGATGCTTTTTTGCCTTTGTGATTCCTTCACTAAACAAACCTAGGTTGAAATCATTGACATCATTTCACCATAAAATATGATCATATTTCATTGCATATATATTTATTATAAAGATGCTTAGATCAAGCATTAGTCAAGAATCCAAGAAAAATGCATCAAGAACTAACAATCTAGGCCAACATATTCAACGAGGTGTGAAAATGATAATTAAGATAAAATTAAAGAGAGAAAATACAAATTACCTTCCCAAGAGCATCTCACCATCCAAATACGGCTCCAAGCATGATTTTCCCCTTGATTTAGAGTTCAAGTAGTCAACAATGGTGCAAGGCCAAGCTCATCACCATCTCAAGAACACCAAGTATAATCTAGGCTCATGATATGAATACCAATGCTATGCCTATCAAATTAAACTATCCTTTTGAAAATAAATCACAATAATCAACACAAATCAAGGTTGTCGAGAGAATATTGCATTATAAGTTTACACAAATTAAGCTTAAAAATGTGAGTGAGAGGCCTTCTATTTATAGATTTTGCAAATTGATTGAGATTAACCATGACCGTCCATCCCAAGATCAATATGTGTGGCCATGAATTAATCCAATTATGTAATTAAAATCCATAAATATCTTCATAATGATTTGAGAGGAAGGAGCATTAAAGAGGCATGGGAATCCATAATCCTAATATTTATTGTATTTATGGCTTATGGATGCCACCCCAAAATGACCTCACTTGATGATGTAACTAATAGGAACCAATTTAAAATTAAGAAATATTCAATAACTTCCATGAAATTATTACTTAATCTCATAATTTGATTTAATTTGCCTACGTAAGATTAATCAATTTTAGTACAATTCTTTGAAAATTGGTGCACTTCATGAATCAAACTAGTCAAAAAGTCATATTACTAGGTTGTAATTTGACTGGAGAAGAATTATAAGGTGATGTTAGTTGCATACAGACCAATATTCCATTAGGATGTTTTGAATAGAAAATAACACATGCATGTGTCGTAGGCTTCTGAATTACAATAATTGAGTTATCTAAAGCACCAAAATGCATTTTCATCATTTTGACTTGAAATGATTTGAAAAAAATTAATAATCACATAAAATGCATTGCCCCATTAGGGATAAATTAACCTAAATTGGCACTTGTATATGACAATTTCAAACCATTTAACCCATTTAAATGATATTGGCCCAAACTATGCATTTGAGTGCAATTCATATAAAATTGACAATTTCAAACATAATGGTGTTAGGAATTGGATGTCTACAGTTTACCCATGTTTGAAAATTTTTAGTGAGACATTCAGGTCAAGCAACATCTTTTCAAAGAAAAGAGTTGTCAAGAATAAATTGGAAATAAATTACCCATGATGCCCCCTTAAGAGGACATACTAGGATGAAAGAGAAGGATGGAGTATCGAAAAAAGAAAGAAGGTGAGATTAACCTGCTGAATAAATGACATCCAAATGAGCTAATTCTTGCATGTGTTAAATCTATTAGTGATAAAAATATAATTAGAATAAAATGGGCCCCTAAGATGGGGGGAATAGGAAGGATAGAATCCATAAATAGAAGCAACACACTTTAAACACACCTAAAGCTAGGGTGTAATATGCATGCCTCATAACTACTCAATCTTGAGATAGGTTACACATTACAATATTTTTAGAATGAGGGCAAAAGTTTGTAGAGATTAGAATCAGAAGAAAAGGAGAAGTGTGTCCCTAGAGATAATAAATTTTAATGTGCTCTAGTAGACCAAATTTGATCATGTGATAAACAATTTTACCCTTGTAGGGCTGATTTGATTCAATGGTTGGTCCAAATATTTTTCCCCTATAAGGCAAATTGGCAAGCAATAGCTCATGGATACAATGTATTACATAGATTAAAAATGAATGAGCCTAAACATAGATGTAATGGTGTAATGGTTGAAAAAGCCACAAAAAACTAGGCATACAAGGATGTTCAAAGTGATCAAAGAGATGAAAATAATAATGAAGATGGTCGAGCTGACTTGAAATACGTCATGTATCCAAGTGCTACCTACATAGTCCAAATGGACCTCAAATCAATGTAGTTCACCCAGAAGTGGGAGGAAATGGAATGAGAAATGAATAAAACTACCCATTATATGATTAGACTCACAACATATGCCAAGAGATGCACTTATTACATAGATTTAGGTGCAGTATAAGCCATAGGTACCTAGTTTAATTGGTGTTATTGAGAACTATTTATCGGAGCTGCATCGACATTGAGACTTGAGTCCAAAGCACAAAGTTCTTGCTATAGCAAAATGAAATTAGGCATCATAAGTATGAAAAACTTATAATGACACTGCATTCCAATTGCATTGAGTTGACTCAAATGTGAATACCTATAACTAAGGATAATGGTAAAAATGACCAAAACTAGACTTATAACTATTTAAATTTTGAAAAAAAAAAAAAGAAAAAGAAAAATAAAACACAAATGAACCCAACTTAAAATCAAGATATGAACAATCAGGATTCAAGTAGGAACAAGAATGTTTAAAAATAAAGAAAGAACAACTTAACAACATGAGATCAAGATATGAATAATCAAGATCCATGTGGACCATCAAGATGTAGATGAAAAATAAACAAACTAAGACCAAATAGGAACTCAAAAGAACAAACAAACAAATAACAATTAAATTAACACACAAAAAAATAAAATGTTTTTGATTTTTGGTGTTTTATGAAAGTTTTTGGAATTGTGTTAAGTATCTGAACTCGATTGAGGATTAAGACACAGAATGGTCCAACTTGTAAAATAGTGAGGGGATTGCAAAGAAATGGAAGGTAACTATTTTATACCATTATGTCTCATAAAATTACAAGAGCATGCTAACTTAAAATGCTCACAAAATGACGAGAGCGTATGAAAATGGGGAATTGAGTTGACCTCAACATGAATAGAGCACAACCTACATAATCCCATTAGGACATCTAGTCACATTAATTCTTCCAACACAAAAGGAAATGAAAAATTTACTAGGTCATAACAAGTTCACAAATAAAGGAAAATTACAAGGCAAATGATAATAGTAATGACCAAATGATGCAGTAATGCATGATAAAAAAATTTGTACCTAATTTTTCCATAGGCAATTATAATTAAGAAACAATGTCAAAATTTTGATTTGCCTAAAAATGGTTATAATCAGGGGTATCAAATACAAAACTAATTTACCCATAGGTGGTTATAATTAGTGATACCAAATAAGATGATAGATAAATGATAACTTTCCAAATCAAATGTCATATTACTTTCAGAGACTATCATTCAACATGACATTCTAGAACTATTGAAACTAGATTGAAATTCCATTGTGGAAAGTGTAAGAAGAACCAAAGGAACTAAGATAAAAAATAAGATAAGTAGGATGGTCTAAAAACAAGCTTTGGTCAATAGTAAATACATTGTATAAGAAAAATAATCAAAAGACAATTGGCTATAGTGGTAAAAAAGTTTCCCCCAAGCGATGATTGGCTTACTTTGCTCATAAAATGATGAGAACCTGGGTTAGGTTACTTATAAATCAGTGAGAGTGTTTAAACTTAACAAATGCTCGTAAAACAAGGAGAGCATTCAAGATTAACAAATACTTATAAAATGGTGAGAGCATGGTGAAGGTGACCAAGCTAACCTCAATAGAAATTGAGCATTACCTACATAGTCCCAAAGGACCTCAAGTCAATGTAGTTCAAACAATGAGAAAAAATGGGACATAATGGTATAAAATACCTAAAATAAAATGGTCTATAGAGTTATCCCTAAGAGACAAGGCAAGGAAATGGAAGGATAAATGGTAAAATGAAAAATAGTTTTATTGCTCTTCCTAACATGCAGATGCACGTCCTAGTCAACATATGAGACAACTATAACAATAGTCACAAAGATGCTACCCAATTCCCTTTTGGAAAATTTGTTCTATCAATAACTTGTTACCGATCTAGATCTCAATAATGTGTTTATGATCTTTTTTGATTTTTTATTTCACTTCCTTCAAACATCAAGACAATATATCTTTGTAGTCTCTGAAAAGAAAAGTGTGTCCTAAGATGGTAAATAATGTTAGTCATAGGATAATGGTATAAATGGATAATGAATAGGTGGATGATAATGGAGTGTATAATGAATGAGAAATAAATGAAGATCAAGATTTTCAAGCACCCACAATGTTTATGATTCCAAATTTGACGTAATTTTGGTTGTGGTGGGGATAAAGACCTTTGAATATGCTCTCAATTGGACCACTATATTTTTTTGTTATTTGATCCTAAGAGTAACTACCATTTGATTATGTTGTAGATCGAAAGCTATTTTCATTTGATCTTGAATAATATCTTCATCAAGAAGTGAAAAAAATTGTGCTTAGCTATTGGTGCCTCAATGAGGTTTTCACTAATGAATCTATCTTTAATTATCTCATAGTGCCTCTAAGAAGGTTTCATGAAGAGATGTTAACATTTGAATTTTATTGTATTCTATCACCTTTGAAAAGTTTCCACTAAAAGATGTTGAGTTTTAATTTTGATTGTCCCCTAGCACCTCCAAAAAGTTTTCACTAGGAGAGTGTTCTTTAGATTGAATTTGGTCTTGGCCCCCTTGAGATTCTACAAATGGTATGTCACCATGGATGCAATTCAACAAAGCGTGATTCTATCAGTCGCAATCAACATTTGTGAGAGGTAGAATGTCAATATAATGGCTATGTTGGGTAGGGATAATGGTATGATGAAAAGTAACACAATCTTTATAGAAGATTCTAAGATACCCTGTGTCGATGTTGAAGTAATCATCCTCAAAAATTGTAGAAGGATCATAAATATATTCAAATTGATCTTCAAGGAAATTATAACCAATGTTGTAATATCCATGACTCTACTCTATTTCTAAAGTTGAGTCTAAATCAAAGGACTCTAAATCTGATGTTGAGGCTAATAGTGATTCTACTTTTGATGCTAAATCCAATGTCGATTCAAAAAGGAAACCTGACTCTAGTATTGTTTATTCATCTGATGTGGTTGTTTCTATAATGATGTTATGTTGAATGCTTGGTATTGAACAAGTAATGGTTTGTGATGGCATAATGAGCTCACTAAAAAGTGATTCATCTAGGAAGGGTTCAAAATAGTCTAGCTCATCTAAGTGAAGTCCATCAAAGAGAGGGAACTAATCTAAGGATGACCTGACAAAATCTTATTTGTTAGAAAAAAGACTCCCCAATGAGTGGAAAAAGATCAAGAGACAAATCTGTAGAGATTAGCTTGTCAAGGAGATTAGGCTCTTTAAAAATAGGTAAAATATGCATAGGTAACTCATCACTGGTTGACTCATCATAAATGGGTGTTTCAACAATAACATCATGGATTTGGTTCCAAATTTGTTTCAAAATAATAATTTTGAACACGTTTTTTCCTCATTAGATTTCTCTTGAAGAGGTAATGGTTTTTGTTGAGGCTCATAGATTGGCATGGAATTTATAAATTGAGAAACAATTAGTTGAACATGAATAATGGTTTTTGGTTCAATAATGGGATCTCCAAAAAATAGATTATTGAAGAAGGAATTAATAAAATTTGCTTCATCAAATTAAGATTATTCAATAATAGGCTTAATAAATATAGGAGATGGGCCTATTATGGTAATGAATGGATGTTTCTTAGTTTGGTTGCTCGTGTAAACCAAAGGAGGTGATCCTAAAATGGTTACCTTCACACACTTTGGAAATTAATTGCTCACAAAAGCTGAAGGAGAATATCCTAAAATGGTAACCTTCACATGTATTGGAGCTTGATCACTCATACAAGTCAAAAGAAGATAACCTAGAATGGTGACCTTTGAGTGCGGTGCACAAATCAAAGGAGGATATCCTAAAATAGTAACCTTCAATCAGAGTGTGAAGATAGAAGAGAAAGGATAGGGATGACACACAAAAATAGGCATGTATTGGATTGGTATTCAACAAATAAGCTCAAAGAGGGTGACATATTCAAACAAGACAAAGTGTTCATGTCCACCATAACAATGCTCTACTTCAAAATTAGGGCCATAAGAGACCTTATTATGAGTATATCTTAGTGTCATGTCTAGAATATTTATTCTCTATGCTTGACAAGATTTAGACTATGTTTTGAAAACATTAACAAGGTATGGGTTTTGATCTTTTCTATAGAAATGACAAGGTAACAAGGAAACTATAATAAAAAGGAGGTGGCATAGTACCACACAACTAGAAGAATGCATTCACAAATTTACTCAACCTTGGGTAGGGTTGAAATCATATGAATTACAAGAGGGTATGATAACTCAAAAACCTAGAGTGTAATTAGTACACTGAAACATAGATTTTTGAGATACATCAATACCATAAAAGTTAGTTCAAATTCGATGAGTTGTTACTAGGAAACTAGAAGAAATCCCTTTGGATTAGGAAGGTGAAAATGTGAACCAAGAAACTCAAGATGTGAAAACATGAGAGAATTCCTAAGTATGAAACTAGAACCAAATGGGCAGCACAACACTGCCACATGGTAATAAGAAGTAGAATAAAATGTTTTCTTAGTGTGAGAAATACACTTCATGACCTAAGTTCACAATGATCAAATGATAATTAGTCTATAAATGACCTTCAATCTAAATGGGAAATTGAACCCAAGTTACTCAAATCAAGTATAAATAGTAAAACTAATAACACGTTAACCTAGTAACTTAAAAAGGTGCAATTCTGAATTTGAATTATCAATGAATGACTTAAACATTTTTGTAAAGTGGTTTAGACTCAAAAGGGAAACATAACTATGTTGTTTTGACAATACAAACACAATGTTTAGGATGAGGTTTTAAACAAGGAAAAGATTGATTTAGATTTGACCAATATAATGCTCCTTTTTCAAAAAATTATGGACAATGTGTTTAGTTATGATGTATGTTTACAATCAATTTTTGACTCAAATCAATGACAAAGTAAATACTAAAAGACCAAATACAACTAAGTAATCCATCCTAAGCCCTAAATTGACAAGGTTGATTTGTATTATTGAAATCCATCTTTATACGTACACTTGGGAGGAATTAAATTGTTCATTCGAAATATAAGTGCATTAATTGGTAAGGTATTTTACACCCCCTTTCTCCTAAGAGACAATATAGTGACATAGACTTTCAGGTGCACCATACTCCAACAATAATCTGCGACAAGTGGGGTTGTCTAAAACTTATAATAATGACCATCTAAATGGTCCCAACTATGGTTAACATAAGGGATACAACAGGTCAATTGAATCCACATCAATCAAACTATTGTGAAAATGTACTTTTCTTTTCACAACCACTACATCCATCAATTTCTCAATGTAGTATGATATCTTGACTGATCATATGTTTCAAGTCGGCTTGCCAGTAATGGAGATGGTTTAACCGCTCAAACCACCATCCAAGTGGGAAGATCCAAATTTATATACCCTCCATGAAGAGGGGTTAAATTCAATTTCGGTAGATGAAGCTCCAAATCAAAGCATCCCTAAAGAACTCGCGAAGAGGCAGTGAGCTCCCCTTCACAAGCCAATTGCATGAAATAAAATGATCTGAGTGAAAAGGTTTTAGAGGTTGTTTTCAGATCACAGAAACTATATGGATTTTAGGGAGAGCCTAGACAACTTCATTTTCATTCTTTAGATAAAGACACAATCACAATGAAAAGGCACTTTTGGTCATCTGAGTTCCCTATAGGGGATGGGAGAGAGCATACATGCACAATTCTTCTTGTTCAAACAATTTAACAAATAATAGATGATTTGCATAAAATATTTCAAACAGTTTTAAATTTAAGTGAAAGTTCATTTTATACACCAAATTCAAATGTTAAGTTGATGTTTTTGGTCCCTAGGCCTTAGTTTGCAAAAAAAATTGAAAAACATTCAATCAAACCATCTACATTCCTTTTAAACACCAAAAAGAAGGTTTAAGATTTAAACATGCAATATCTAGGTTTCTTTTAAACACCAAAGGGAAGGTTATTGTTATAATTATGCTCAAATAGTCATTTTTCCTCATGGGTCCTAAAATAAAAATTAGAGAGTCTTTTTTAGCTTTGAAGCACAATTTTTAATGAAACAAGTAACTTTAGATTTAAGTTGGTCAATAGTGACTAATGTTGGTTTTTACATGACCAATTCCAGTCATAAAATAACCATTGTCAGTCAATAAACAACCAATAATGGTCACCTATGAACCCTTAGGCAAAAAAGAGTTGGACAAAAAATGCTCGTTAGCTTAATGTTAGGATAAAATATCCAAAATTGACTTCTAGATTAAGTAAATATATTCAAACCAGAGACTTAAAAACTCAATTTGACAATTACAAACTTGATAAAATCTCTAAAATGAAAATTGTTAGTCATATTTTTCCCTGCAACCTAACCGATGTCAGTTAGCCTTGACCAATACCAGTTACATAAAACCAACATCGGTCACTATGTGACTTATTTATCCATAAAAAATGTTAGAAACACAAGGAAAACAAGCTAAAAATTAATTCTAAATGAATTTTAATGACTTTTAATGGAATCTAAGATTTCCAAAATGTCTTCCTTTCTTGAAAGGAATGCATTGTCTCACCGGGTGTGCTAATATGTAAAGATGGATTACAAAGATGGTTAGATCAAGCATTATTAAAGAAATGAAGAAAAATGCATAAAGAACTAACAATCTAAGCCAACCTATTCAATGGGGTGTGTAAATGATAATTAAGATGAAAGGAAAGAAAGCAAATTCTAATTACCTTCCCATAAGCATATCACTATCTAAATGTGGCTCCAAGCATGTTTTTCCCATTGATTTGGAGTTCGAATCTTAAACAATGGTGTAAGGCCAAGCTCATCACCATCTAAAGAACACCAAGTATAATGTAAACTCATAATTTGATTTAATTTTCTTAAGAAAGATTAAGAAATTTTAGTGCAATTCTTTAGAAATTGGTGTACTTTATTAATCAAACTGGTCAAAAAGTCATATTACTAGGTCATAATTTGACTAAAGAAGAATTAGAAGGTGATGTTAGTTATGTATGGACCAATATGCCATTTATGACATTTTTGACACAAAATAACACATGCAAATGTTATGTGCTTCCGAATTAGAATAAACAAGTGATCTAGAGTACCAAAATGCATTTTCATCATTTTGACTCAAAAATGATTTGAAAAAAAGTTAATAATCACATAAATTGCATTTCCCCATTTAGGGATGCATTGGCCTAAATTGACACTTTTATATGACAAGTTTGAACCATTTAGCACGTTTCAATGATTTTGATCCAAATTGTGCATTTGAGTGTAATTCAAGTAAGATTGATAATTTCAAACACAATGGTGTTATAAATTGGATGTCTACATTTTACCTCTATTTGAGAAGTCATAGAGAGACATTAAGGTGAAGTAACATCTTTTCAAAGAAAAGAGTGGTCAAGAATAAATTGGAAAGAAATGACCCATGATGCCCCCTCAAGAGGACATACAAGGATGAAAAAGAAGGATGGAGTCTTGAAAATAAAAATGTGAGATTAACTCATGAAATGGATGACATCCATAGGAGTTAATTCTTTCACACGTTGATTTCATCAGTGATAAATATATAATTAGAATAAAATGTGCCCCTAAGATGGAGGGAATGGGAAGGATACAATCCAAAAATAGAAGTGACACACTTTAAACACACCCAAAGCTAGGGTGTAAGATTCACACTTTAGAACTGCTCAATCCCAAGATAAGTTGCACATTAAAATATTGCCAGAATGAGGACAAAAGTCAATTTAACTTAGAATTAGAAGAAAAAAAGTGTGTCTCTAGAGAGAATAAAAAATAATGTGCTCCAATAGATAAAATTTGATCATGTGATAAACAATTCTTCCCTTGTAGGGTCGATTTGAGTCAATGGTTGGTCCAAATGTTGTACCCTTATAAGGAAAATTGGCAAGAAATAGCTCACAAATATAACCTATTACATAGATTAAAAATGAGCAGGCCTAAACATATATGTAATGGTGTAATGGATCCAAAAACCACAAAAAACTAGGCATATGAGGGTGCTCAAAGTGATGAAAGAGATGAAAAGAAGAATGAAGATGGCCAAGCTAATCCAAGATACATCATGTATACAACACTACCTACATAGTCTAAATGGACCTCAATCTAATGTAGTTCACCCAAAAATGGGAGAGAATGGAATGAGAAATGAATAAAATTGACCATTATTCAATTAAACTCACAATGTATGCCAAGATATGCATGTCTTTCATAGAGTCATGTGCAGGATAAGCCATAGGTACCTAGTTTAATTGGTGTTCTTGAGAGTTTTTTATCAAAACTGCATTGACATTGAGACTTGAATCCAAAGCACAAAGTGCTTGCTATAGCAAAATTAAATTAGGCATCATAAGTATGGAGAACTTATAATGACATTGCATTTCAATTGCACTGAGTCAATTCAAATGTGAATACGTATAACTAAATATAATGGTAAAAATGACCAAAACCAAAGTTACAACTATTTACATTTAAAAATAAAAATAAAGACATAGAAAAAGAAAACACAAATGAAACCAACATAAAATCAAGATATGAACAATCAAGATTCAAGTAAGAACAATAATGTTTTAAAACAAAACAAAAACAACTTAACAACATGAGATAAAGATATGAATAATCAAGATCCATGTGGACTATCAAGATGTACTTGAAAAACAAACAAAGCAATACTAAACATGAACTCAAAAGAACAAACAAAAAAATAATAATTAAATAAACATGCACAATAAACAAAATGTTTTTGAGTTTTGGTGTTTTACAAATGTTTTTAAAATTATTTTTAAGTATCTCAACTCAATTGAGGATTAAAAGACACAAAATGGACCAAATCGCAAAACAACGAGGGGATTACAAAGAGTGGTCATGAAATGGCAAGACCATATAGACTTAAAATGCTAGTAAGATTATGAGAACATATGAAAATGGGGACTTAGTTAACCTCAAGTGAATCAAGAAAAACCTACATAATCCCATTAGGACCTTCAATCACAGTAATTCTACCAACACAAAAGGCAATGAAAAACTGATGAGATAACAAGAAGTTTGCAAATAAGGCCAAATGACAAGGCAAATGATAATAGTAATGACTATATGATGTGGCAATGCATGATAAAATGGTGTTGTACCTAGTTTACCCATAGACAGTTAGGAAATAATTTCATAATTCTTATTTACCCAAAGGCAATTATAATTTGGGGTATCAAATAAAATATTGATTTTCCCATAGTCATTTATAATCATTAATACCAAATAAGATGATAGATGAAAGATAACTTGTCAAATCAAATGTCATACTACTTCCATAGACAGTCATTCAACACGACATTCTAGAACTATTGAAAATGGATCAAAATCCCCTTGTAGAAAGTGCTGTAAGAACCAAAGGAACTAAGATAAAAAATGGGATAAGTATGATGGCTAAAAACAAGCCTTGGTCAATAGTAAATACATGGTATAATAAAAATGTTATAAGGAAAATGATTAGAAGACAACTGGATATAGTGGCAACAAAGTTTGCCCCAAATGATAATTGGCTTACTTTACTTGAAAAATGGTGAGATCATGGCTTAGGTTTCTCGTAAAACATCCCTTCCCCATCTCTCATTAACAACTCAGACTCCTATGCATATGTTACATGTGCCAATGACTGTATAAAAGTGCTTCTCATGTTTAAGACCTCATTTTATGAGCTTGAGAAGGCCTAAAATAGTGATTCATGCTATTTTACATCAAATATTGACCTCAAACTTTGTGATCATCCCTAAAACAACGTATCTTACATTTGTACATGATCACGTGTATACTTGCCTTGAAATTTGATCTTTATAACTCATTAGGCTAGGCAGGGTCTAAGAGTGATCTAGGTGTAGACTTAGATTGAAGGTTCTACCCCAATAGGCTCACCTTGAAACTATCATGAATGATTTTATACCCTATTCATATGCTCAAATAATTCCAGACTACCTTCACATGTACATGTTCATTCATTTCACCATGCACATATCTCTTCATGTCATGACTAAACTTCATATGCACTTGACATCAATGACCATACCTTCTATGCAGACATAAGACATTACTTGTCTTTAAATTCTTTTTTTCTATTTCTCTCATGAAAACACTCTCTCATGATAACATTATTCCATGCACCTTATCACATCACACATTAGCAATTATTCTTAAACACCTTTGACATCAATCTTCACAAGATGCACCTTTGACATCAATGACAATACTCAATAGCCCTGCAAACTCCCTTGGCTCCATTTATATGAGAAAATATGAGGAAGCCATACATCTCAAGTAGATTGGAAATAAAAATGGTGAAAAGTAATAGAAGTTCATAGCTATAACAAGGTTACTTTTAGGAGGTCATTCCACATGGCTACAATAGATCTAACATGGAAATTTTTAGAATCTATACAAAAATAAAGGCCAATGTATAACCAACAAATTTGCTTCAAATATAAAGTCATCCATAAGAGTCAAATTATCCATGTAACTAATTGGAGGCCAAAATGTGTCATGTTGTGGCTGAACAAATAAAAATATCAAAAGGAATGCAGAGCTGGAGATCGATGAAGTCGTATTGAACCAAATTTTGCCATGTCCAAAAGATTGATGTTAGGAGCAAATGTAAAGGTGAATGGTTGAATTACACAAGGCCAAATAGTTTATGGGAGATAAAATGGATGTCAATAGAGATAAAGTGTCTACTAGTAGTGAAAAAGGAACTTCATAAACTCTGTCAAAGATGATTATGATATTATGATGTGTGGATGACTAAGATTCACATATTTGATCAAAGGAAATTCATAGATGGCCACCATTGTTGATGCAAATTCAAGGAAATATAATAAAAGTATTAATTTTTAGTTTTATCTTTGCTTTGCTAATGGATATGGGATACAAGAATCTTCTAAAAATATATTTTTCTCTTTCTATGTTTGTGCTTGAATTGATGAATTTAGTTTTGAGTATTCTCTAGACTTTATTAAGAACCTTGGCTAGATTTCAAGAGGGATGCCTTAATGTTTATTGCATGTTATTTTTGGCTTTGAGGACTGGCCTCTAGTTGTGATCTAATATTGGTTCATAGCTCTTATCAAAATCATTTATCTGTAATCAAATAAAAAAAAACATTGTTATCGATACACAATTTATGATAAGGGCAACATAGTTATCATTATAATTATTTCCACAATGATAGGCACAAAGCTAACATGGAAGCTGATTTTATTTATTTATTTACTGAGAATCTCATAATTATATAGATATTTGTATTTATGTCTATGTTTTCTATTACATATAATTGATTACAATTAATAAGTAAGCATACACTTCAATTTGAACATACAATCACTATATGTGTGTGTGTGTACACACACACACACACACAGATATATATGTGTGTGTGTGTGTGTGTGTGTGTGTGTACACACACACACACACACAGATATATGTGTGTGTGTGTGTGTGTGTGTGTGTGTGTGTGTGTGTGTGTGTGTGTGTGTGTGTGTGTGTGAGATATGTGTGTGTGTGTGTGTGTATAACGTATATGTACATACATACATACATACATATATATATATATATATATATATATATATATATAGTGAAAAACATCTTAGGAGAGATGCCACATTTGGGTAAGACCTAAGAGGTAGGGGTATCTCTTCTACCAAAATCACCCATGGATCTCACCTACCTTGCCCCCTTCACCATGCTCAAATAGCACGCCTAACCGAAAGATAAATAGTCATTGAGTTTTGCATATAGTGGCCAAGAAAACCAACAAGATTGAAACCTTATGGCTCAAGCAAAAACTAAGGTAAAAAAGAAGATCCAACATAATTCCAATCAAGACCATATTTAATTATAATTGAAATAAAAAATAAACTGATTACAAATTAGAATGCAAGTCCTAAAATTCCTCTCCATCTAAGTTGGTATTTAGATTTAAAACCTCCTTTTTTTAATTGATTAATTAATTTTTTTTTTGCCAGTTCACTGTTTGGGAAATTTCAAATCGCTAGCCACTATGCTTTAAAGTTTCCATTAGATCCTAATTTTTGCCCTAATAATTTCATATATACAATAGATTTTTAGTGGTATATGTTGTAATCACAATGTATTTTACTCTTCTATAGCTGTTAAGCATAATGTTTAGTAATCAATATAACTTCCTTGACACATTAACTTGTGTTCAGGTCCTAGATAGTACGATGAATCTATTGTTATTTTCATATTGACTACAATTTGTAGTCCATATACCAGTACAAATAATACACATAATGGGGAAACCATACCAAAGAAAGAAGGTTCATATAGTTTTTATGATGGAGACATACTATACTAGTGCAAATAAAGTTGAGATTCATGTGTGGATGAAATATAAAACTGCCACGTGTATCCCATCGGTAGGTGAAACCTAGCTTAGTTTATTTATACATTTTTGCATGTACAAGGTGATCCCTATAGAGGTGTAAATGTAGGATTGTGTCATAAATTCAATTTTTAAAGGAATTTAATGTCTATCTATTAAATATTCTCAAAAACAAATAATAACATCAATAGTTATACATTGTACCAACATAGAAGGGGTTTCATATTTGCTAAAAAACATGAAATCATAGAGGCAATCTTACTCAAAATTTATAAGTACATAACGAAGAAACTTAAAAGTATAAATCTCATGAAAAAATGATAAAAAAGGATAATTTTCCACTACAAAGAGATAATATTTATGGACAAATCCAAATCTCTAATACTAAATAAAAATTACTAACTAGTCTAAATAAATGAAAAAAACTACTAGCAGGTCCATATATGTTTTCATGATTTTAACTTTGCCTCATGCACAACCATTAATAATAAAAACAATAGTATAGAGATTTGAATCATAAATTTCTCTCTGATTAGATCCATGGAAGGGAATGCATTGGACAAAACTATTATTGATTTTGAAGAAAAAATGAAGTTGAACATGAGTTATCCATATCTTATGGTGTCGATTCCTCCGCCTGACAATTTATGCAAAAAACACCTCCTCCCAGATGGGAGATAACATCATCATGTCATATTTTTAAGAATATTCATCATCTGAATGAAAATACCTACCTATCATACCATACTTATCATGGCATCTACAAATATTATTATCTCATAGCATTTAGGGTTTAATACCTACCTATCATACCATACTTATCATGGCATCTACAAATATTATTATCTCATAGCACTCAGGGTTTAAATTTCTGTGAGAGGGCATCTTCCAAAACTTGGCCCTTACCCATACATGCTCGCATTTCCATCTCCATCTTCTATCCAACATTTTCCTAATTACAAACCACATTAATTTATTTAATTCTAACATGGTTTTTTCCAATCATTTTTCATGGCTGAAATCAACGAAAAACTTACCGTATGGATGTCTATGTTACAATGCCCATTTTGTCCATGAGATTTGGGAGCACAGTGTCCCTTCTTTGTGAAATATAGTAGTTGATTATTCATGTCCATGCCTAACCACATACCAGACAATGCTTATTGCTCCCTTCATGTTGCGCAAACTCCCTTTGTTATCTAACCACTTACATGGTACGTGTTGCAATAAAAAGAGTATCATGCAATGGAATTTTCTATATTAATTTTGTAATGGTCATATAATATAATATAATATTATGTAATTATAGTATTATACATAACGATACATTATATTTAAGAACATAAACCATTACTGTATTATATATAATAGAATATTATATTTAATATATTATAATACTATATTATTTAATTATAATATAAATAATAATATATGAATATAAATAATATATATAAATATTATACAATACAATATATTATTAATAATTTATAATATATAATAATATATAGTATATCATAATATTATATAATAATATAATAGTAAAGTGGGTATTTGTAAAGTAAAAGATTGTAAATTTGTAGTTGTATCACACTCGAAACTCATTATCAATGATACATTTTAAATTTTGTTCACAAACAATTAAGAAACAAGAATCTTGTATTTTTTGTGAAGGTGGCAGAAAGATGAGGTTGTGCGTTTCTTCATATAGTGTGGCAATGCACTATGTAGGGATGAAACATGTTTTTAAAAGTGAACTCAAGTAATGGTGAATTGGCGGGGAAGAGAAAGCCCATATAGAAAATGCAAGTGGTGAAATATATCAAGGTAAGCTCAACGGTGATGATGAGGGGTAATGACATGGTATTTCAATGATAAAGTATGTTAGATATCCAACTGCTCTTTTAAAAATACATAATGCATGATTTGTCAATTTAGGCAAGTCTAAGACTATATTGACAAAATAATTGAATGAGGGTTGAAATCCCCACTAGTTTATACATGTTATCTCCTAATGCAAGGCAGTCTGATCACTCATAACATAATCATGCAAAATTTGAAAAAAAATGATTTTGAAAGGACTTTCTCAAACTCTTTGACCTAAAAAACACTCTCAAACATATGGTCATCATGGAAATATATGGTTGAAAAAAATACTGAAAGAGACATTTATGTTCATTGAGATAACACTTGTTTCAATCATATTTTGAGTAGCTTAAATAGTTTGGTAAAAGCTACATATTGCATTCACATGTGATATGTCACTGAATTTTGCATGTGTATCTAGTCAGTATTTATCAAATCCATTACACGAAATACCGAATTATGAACTTGAAAATATGCAATGAAATATACAAGGTAGAGGCATAAACTAATTTATGTAGGTGTAATTATTGTCAATACAACAAGTGATAGTAATCAGCTTTCATGACACATTCATCCATCCTTGACAATAAAAAACTACCAATCAAAGATGTCAACTCCATGTAAGATGTGAACCCTTTCCAATGGGTGAAGGACATGTAAAGTCTTGAATTTGTTTGCTACAGCTAGAATTCATGCACTTACAAAATTATCTAATTCATGATTTATTTTTGTCAATTAAAATAAAATTTGATTATCAGTGCATGCTAATGAATCTAAGATGTAAATGATAATGATAGACAAATTGTGCCTATGAACATAGGAGATTGTAAAAGGGTTTCCAAGTCCTAGGTCTACCAATATGTCATTACTTAATCTCTTAGAAGACATATGGAATGATTTAAATGTGATTTGAGAGTGGATTTTTGGTAGTGAATCATGTTGTAAGTCATATGGATCATATTATGTAGGTGATTTAAGGTCTGATGTTTTGGGCTTTGGGTGGAATAAGGCCTGACAATGGAAAACATTTAATTCATATTGTCCAAATGTGAAATTATTTTCTACATACATAACATTAAAATAGTAGGTCTCACTCATGAGATTTTGATTTAGTAAAACTTGCAAGCTTTATTACATGAAGACGACCCCCTTAATCCAAAGGATTAATGACGTGGTATGGTCTTCCATATGAGATTCCAAATGTGGCAATATTTGTTGCATATGCAACTTTAAAATAGTAGGTCTCATGCATGACATTTTGATTTAGACAAATGTGTAACTTTTACTGTATGAAGATGACCCCCATACTCCAAAGGATTAATGACGTTGTATAGTCTTCCATATGAGAAAATTGAGGAAGATGAATCTACAATTTATTTTGATTGACATTAAAATTTCCCACTTAATTGTAACAATGCATTTGTATTGCTACAAAGAATAGACATATGACTATTGATAGTAGGAGTCAAACAATTGACATGTAGAAGATTAAATTTACTACCATATGGATGAGCCAACACACTACCCAATAAAGAAGTGCATGTTTGTCAAATGTTTTTGGATTCGAGTGGAATATGGAATTAAATTTATCTTGCCCAAAAATGACATTACTTGTTATCTACATAACTTTGAAATATTACATCTCACTTATGAGCATTGAGTTGATTGAAATTAGTTTGTCTGATGTGTGGCTTGAACCAATGATTCAATATGGTGACGTCTCAGATTCTATATTGTTGCTTTAATTTGTATATGTTACCAATATATCAGATTTCTTATTCTTGAGAGCAAGTTTTCATTGAATCTAAGTAACTCTTGGAACGAGAATCTAAACAAATGCAATAACATATAGGGGAAACTTTGAGAATCTACTAATGTTAGTCATAGCATATTGAACAAGCTTAGAGTTTCTTTGTATATAACTTGATGAACCTATATAGATAATATGGTTAATGAATGTGTCACTACACAAAAAAATAATCGTTGAAATGGGGCCAACCAATAATAGGGTAAGTTATGATTCAACATTTCTCTAAGGACCTTGTGTTACAAAACTTATTTATTTTAATGTTCCTAATGTGGGAAAATTATATTGAGGTCCCCTTACTTGTTAAGTCCATTCATCTTTGTTTCCAATCTATTACCACCTGGAAATAAAATATTACATCTCTTCTCGCATTCCTTGCACCATCAGGGCAACTTTAATTTATATTGATTTAGGGACAAAGGAAGCATGGGCATATAGGCCAGAAGCAAATGAATTATGAGCTTGCTTAAAATAATGGTGAATGTATGCCATCTAGCGGGATATGATTTTGGAAATAATTTTAAAAATAATCAAATATGAATCACTATAGTATGGTGTATAATGAATGTCATCTCTCTTGACAATTATGATTTTGAAATGCGAATAGAAAGACTTAGAGATACATAGGTACTTGCACAAATTTAAAAAATGGTTGATGATCCATGTTTAGATGTTAAGGATCATGTCAAAAAAAAAATCCATGGGGTAATCTTTTTCATATCCATGAAAACTCAATAGTCTTGAATATATCAAGATTTGAAGTTATGCCGTAATGATCGTTGAAAACATTGAAACTCATTTTTGGGGAGTTTCCTTCTTTCTGATCCCTAATCAAGTTGAAAGTAAACTATCTACTGACATAATATGTGTTCATACATATTTATCCCTAATTAAATTTATTAAAATAACACAATAAGATTTAGATAGGGTCCTAGTCTAGCAATACAAAGATCAAAGAATTTCTAGTAACCCTATTCCTAGTTATTATTCCATATGGAGGATGATCTGAGCTCCATGTTGGGGTTACACAATGAGTAAGAACACAAGATCATGAGTATAATAAGGTGAATTGATAAAATCAAATTGTTGTAGAATCATGGCCAACACAACTTTTGCTTCCAATAAGGCAAAATTTTGATCCACACACATCGTCAAACCAAATCCAAATGGTATGAAAGCTATTGGATGCTTTTTTGCCTTTGTGATTCCTTCACTAAACTGCCCTGGGTTGAAATCATTTCCCCACAAATCATGATCATGATTCATTGTGTAGAGATGGATTATGATGATGGTTAGATCAAACATTAGTCAAAAATCCAAGAAAAATGCATTAAAAACTAACAATCTAGGCCAACATATTCAATGGGGTGTGCAAATGACAATTAAGATCAAATTAAATAAAGTAAATAGCAATTACCTTCCCATGAACATCTCACCATATAAATACATCACTAAGCATGATTTTCCACTTGATTTGGAGTTCAAGACTTCAACAATGGTGTAAATCCAAGCTCATCACCATCTCAAGAACACAAAGTATAATATAGGATCATGATATAAATACCAATGTTATACCTATCAAATGAAGCTATCCTATTATAAATAAATCACAAAGAAAAGTTGTGGAGAGAATCATACATTATAATTTTACACAAATTAAGGTTAAAAATGTGAGTGATAAGCCTCTTATTTATAAATTTTGCAAATTGATCATGATCAACCATAATCGTCCATCTCAAGATCAAGATGTGTGGCCATGAATTAATTCAATTATGTAATTAAAATTCATAAATATCTTTAAAATTATTCTGGAAGAAGCGGCATTAACGAGGCATGTGAAGTCATAATCTTGATATTTGTTGCATTTATGGCTTATGGATGACACCCCAAAAATGACCTTACTTGATGATGAAATTAATAGGAATCCATTTCCAATAAAGAAATATTCAATAACTTCCCTAGAATTCTTACTTAAGCAAATAATTTGATTTAATTTTTCTAAGATTAATCAATTTTAGGGAATTTTTTCAGAAATTGGTGTACTTCATTATTGAAACTGGTCAGAAAGTCATAATATTGGGTCATAATTTGACTGGATAAGAATTAGAAGGTGATGTTAGTTACGTATGGACTAATATCCTATTTAAAACATTATCGACACAAAATAACGCATAAACATGTTGTGCTTCAAAATTAGAAAAAATGAGTGATCCAGAGCACGAAAATGCATTTTTATCATTTTGACTCGAAATGATTTGAGAAAAGTTAATAATCACATAAAATGTATTGCCCCATTTAGGAATACATTAGCTTAAATTATAACTTGTATACAACAAGTTTGAACCATTTAATGTGTTTATATGATTTTAGCCCAAATTATGCATTTGAGTGCAATTTGAGTAAAATTGATAATTTCAAACACAATGGTGTTAGAAATTTAATGTCTACATTTTAACCCTATTTGAGAAGGCATAATGAGACATTCAGGTGAAGCAACATCTTTTAAAAGAAAAGAGTTTTCAAGAATAAATTGGAAATAAATGACCCATGATGCCCCCTCGATAGGATATACTAGGATGAAAGAGAATGATGGACTCTCAAAAAGAGAAAGAAGGTGAGATTAACATGTGGAACAGATGACATCCATATGAGCTAATGCTTTTATGCGTTGATTCCATCAGTGATCAAAATATAATTAGAATAAAATGGGCTAGTAATATGGGGGGAATGGGAAGGATAAAATCCAAAAATAGAAATGACACATTTTGAACACACCCAAAGATAGGGTGCAAATTGTGCACTTCAGAACTGCTCAATCCTGAGACAAGTTGCACACTAAAATATTGCCAAAATAAGGGCAAAATTCTATAGAGCTTGGAATTAGAAGAAAAGAAGAAGCATGTCTCTAGAGAGAAGAAATAATAATGTGATCCAGTAGAGTGAATTTGATCATGTGATAAACAATTCTACCCCTATAGGGTTGAATTGATTTAATGGTTGGTTCAAATGTTGTGCCACTATAAGGCAAATTGGTAAGAAATAGTTCACAGATATAACTTATTACATAGATTAAAAATGAGGGGGGCCTAAACATAGATGCAAAAGTGTAATGATTGTAAAAGCCACAAAAAACTAGGCATACGAGGATGTTCAAAGTGATGAAAGAGATGAAAAGAAGAATGAAGATGGCCGAGCTGACCCAAGAATGTCATGTATCCAAGCATTGCCTACATGATCTAAATGGGCCTCAAGATAATATAGTTCATCCAAAAGTGAGAGAGAATGGAATGAGGAATGAATAAAATTGACTATTGTTCGATTAGACTCATAATGTATGCCAAAAGATGTACATTTTGCATAGAGTTAGGTGTGGGATAAATCATAGGTACCTAGTTTGATTGGTGATCTTGAAAGTTGCTCATTCTAGCTAATGAGACCATAAAATGACTCATTATATCCATGAAGTAACATCTTTTTTCCTTGCATAAGAAGTGGATCTAAGTGTAGTTTCTGAACTTATGATTTATTTAGAATGAAATAGAGAACTATATCTTGATTATTTTTTAATAAATCTTTGTCTTCTTGTTTTTTTATTCTTGTTACTAAATCTCTATAAAAATATGTTAATGTGTATATATGCAACCTATAATAATCTATATTAGACATGAATATGAGGTACCAACCAAATATCAACTTTGAGATGAGCTACAAGCACTCTAAACATAGATACAGCTCACCCAGTCTAGCTACAAACTCACCTAGATTTACTATGGACTCACTCAATTCATATCTATGGACTCAGCCAGTAGCTCTACATTCATGTAGTTCGTTGATTGAAGACTATTTCAAAGCATAAAATGTCAAATGAGCCATCATAGTCATCAACAGTTTGAAGAATGCAACTTGAAAAAAATTTATAGACTCTGTAGGTTCTAAAATCTATGGACTCTACAGGTCTAAAATCTATGGACTTTACAGATTCTGAAATCTATGGACTCTACAGATTCGAATCTACAAACTCTATAGGTTTGAAATCTATGGACTATGTAAGTTTTAAAATCTACAAGCTCTACAAGTCTGAAATCTATGAACTTTGTAGGTCTAAAATCTATGGACTTTTCAGGCTTAAAATCTATGAACTTTGCAAGTTCTAAAAGCTATGGACTCTATAGGTTTTAAAATCCATAGACTCTATAGATATATCTACGAACTATGCAGACATATCTACAGATTATGTAGGTCTATCTACAAACTAGTTGAAGATTATATCTAAATTTAGATTTGTATAATTTTATTTCATAAATAATTCTCTTCATATTTCAGGAAGATTGAGCTTATGTTGTAAATAGATAATGTCTCTTTTCATATTTTGTGGAAGATTGAGATAAGCTAGGTTATCTAAGTTGTTATGTTTCTCTCTATATTTGGTGGAGATCATCTAAGATTGTTATTCATGAATAAGGAGTTGGTTGGAAGTATGATATTATAAATGCAACATCCGAAACTATTTTAATAAATCTTGGTTATCAATAATATATTCTGAAGCTTTGTGACATAAATCCAATGCTCTGATTAAAATCCTCTTCTGAGGATTGAGATGGCCACTCATTCCAAAGAAGATGGATAAATATATTTTATTCATTTATTTACTATTTAATTGTGATTTTGAATTGTTATTATTTATTTTTCATGTAAACATTTATTTTATGTAAAGTTTGTTGTGAACCTGCAGGTGTTTTCTATGTTTATCATTTATTTTCAATTCATCAATTTACTTTTTTGTAAGTGTGATTTACTTTCCTGCAAGTGTGATTTACTTTCTTTCAACTGTGATTTAATTTATGCAACTGTGTTTTTCTATTTTTACAAGTGTGATTTACTTTTCTGTAAAGTGTGATGTGATTTATTTACTTGCAAGTGTGTTTTTCAATTCCTGCAAGTGTGAAGTGTGGTAGAAGAGACCAATTGCTTGAGATCACTTTCTCATTTTACATATAGCCTTAGACACCAATCTTAGATTGACATTATTAAATGATGAATTGATGACTTTTTATTACCTGCATCGATGTTGAGACTTGAGTTCAAAACACAAAATTCTTGTTACAGCAAAATAAAATTAGGCATCATAAGTATGAAGATTATATAATGACATTGCATTGTAATTGCATTAAGATGGTTCAAATGTCAATACCTATTAATAATTATAATGGTAAAAATGACCAAAACCAGAGTTACAGCGATTTACATTTAAATAAAAAATAAAGAAAACACAAGAAATCAACTTAAAATCAAGATATGAACAATCAAGATTCAAATAAGAACAAGAATGTTTAAAAATAAAGCAATAACAACTTAACAAAATTAGATCAATATATGAATAATCAAGATCCATGTAGACCATGAAGATGTATTTGAAAAACAAACAAAACAAGACCAAATAAGTACTCAAAAGAACAAACAAACAAACAACAATCAAATAATCATGCACACAAAATAAAATGTTTTTGAGTTTTGGTGTTTTACAAATGTTTTAGGAATTTTTTTTATGTATCTAAACTCGATTGAGGATTAAGAGACACAAAATGATCCAACTCGCAAAATAGCAAGGGGATTGCAAAGAGAGCTCATGAAACGACAAGAGTGCACCGACTTAAAATGCTTGCAAGATAGTGAGAGCATATGAAAATAGGGGACTGAGTTTACCTCAACGTGAATCAGGCACAACCTACATAATCCCATTAGGATCTCTAATCACAATAATTTTTCCAACATAAAAGGTGATAAAAAAACTGACCAGGTCATAAAATTTTCATCGATAAAGGCAAATGACAATAGTAATGCCCAGATGATGCGTCAACACATGATAAAAAGGCATTGTACATAATTTACCCGTAGATAGTTATAATTAGAAAACATCATAATTATGATTTATACAAAGGCAATTATAATCAAGAGTATTAACTACAATATTGATTTGCCCATAGGTAGTTATAATCAGTGATACCAAATATAATGATAGATGAAATATAAATTTCTAGATCAAATATTATACTACTTCCATAGACTCTCATTCAATACGACATTTTAGAACTATTAAAACTGGATCAGAATTCCCCCATGGAAAGTTTGAGAAGAACTAAAGGAACCAAGATCAAAAACAGGGTAAGCAGGATGGCTAAAAACAAGCCTTGGGCAATAGTAAAGACATGTTATAATAAAAATAGTATAAAGAAAATGATCAAAATATAATTGGCTATAATCGTAATAAAGTTTCCCTCAAGAAATGATTGGCTTAGTTTGCTTGCAAAACAACGAGTGTGGCTTAGGTTGCTCATAAAATAGCAAGAGCTTTCAAACTTAAGAAATGCTCGAAAAATGGCAAAAGTGTTCAAGTTTAACAAATGCTCTCAAAATGGTGAGAGCATGGTGAAGGTGACTGAGCTGACCTCAGAAGGAATTTAGCACTACCTACATAGTCTTGAAGGACCTCAAGTCAATGTAGTCAAACAACAAGAGAAAATATGGCATAACGGTATAAAATGCCTAGAATAAAATGGTATAGGGGGTTTCCCCTAAGAGACAAGGAAAGAAAAATGGAAGGGTAAATGCTAAAATTAAAAATGGTTTTGTTTCTCTTGATGACATGGAGATGCATGTCCTAGTTAACATATGAGACAACTATAATAATCAATCACAAAGTTGATACCCAATTCCTTTGTAGAAAAGCTACTCTGTCAAGATCTTGTTATCAATTTAGATCTCAATAATGTGTTTTTGATCTTCTTTGATCATTGATTCTAATTCCTTCAAATGTCGAGACGAAATATCTTTGTAGCCTTTGAAAAGGAAAGTGCAGCCTAGGATGGTAAATAATGTTAGGCATATGATAAATGGTATAAATGGATAATGAATAGGTGGATGATAATGGAGTGTATAATGAATAAGAAACAAATGAAGATTGAGATTTTCAAGCACACATAATGTTTTTGATTCTAAATTTGACATAATATTGGTTATGTTGGGGCTGAAGTCCTATGAATATGCTCTCAATGGACCACTATATTTTTTTGTTGTTTGATCCTAAGAGTAGCTACCATTTCATCATGATGTAGATTGGAAGCTATTTTCATTTGATCTTGAATAATGTCTTCATCAAGTAGTGAAAAACTTTTATGTTCAGCTATTGGCACTTCAGTGAGGTTTTCACCAATTAATTTGTCTTGATTATCCCATAGTGCCTCTGAGCAGGTTTCACAAAGAGATGTTAACATTTGGCTTTGATTGTCTTCTAGTGCCTTCAAAAAAGTTTCACTAAAATATGTTGAGTTTGAAATTTGATCATCCCCTAGTGCCTCTGAAAAGGTTTCACTATGAGAGTGTTCTTCTTTTGAATGAATTAGGTCTTGGCCTCCTTGAGATTTTGAAAATGGTATATTGCTATGGATGCAATTCAACAAAGTGTGATTCTATCTGTATCAATCAATGTTTGTGGCAAGTGGAATGTCAATATAATAGCTATGTTGGGTAGGGATAATGGTATAATGAAAGGTAGCACAATCCTCATAGAAGATACTAGGACAACCTGTGTCGATGCTGAAATAATAATCCTCAAAAATCATATAAGGATCACAAAAATATTCAAAATTGATTTGCAAAGAAATTGTAACCAATGTTGTAATATCCACGACTCTACTTTGTTTCTAAAGTTGACCCTAAGTCAAAAGATTCTAAATCTGATGTTGAGGCTAATATTGATTTTACTTCTAATGCTAAATTCAATGTCAATTTAGAAAGGGAACCTGACTCTAATGTTATTTCTTCATATGATGTGGTTATTTATATAATGATGTTCTATTGAATGTTTGGTATCAAATAAGTAATGGCATGTGATAGCATAATGGGCTCAATAAAAAGTGATTCATCTAGGAAGGGTTCAACATAGACTAGTTTGTCTAAGTGAAGCCCATCAAAGAGAGGGAACTGCTCAAGGGATGACTCGATAGAATCTTGTCTATCAAAATGAGACTTCTCAACAAGTGTAAAATGGTCAAGAGATAAATTTGTAGTTATTGTCTTGTTAAGGAGATGAGGCTCTTTAAAAGCAGGAAAAATATGCATAGGTAACTCATCATAAGTTGACTCATCACAAATGGGCATTTCAACAATTACATCATGGATTTGGTTCACAATTGGTTGTGAAATAACAACTTTGAACACATTTTGTTCCTCATAAGATGGATCTTGAAGAGGTAATGGTTGTTGTTGAGGATCGTATATCGGCATGGAATTTCTAAAGTGGGGAACAATTGGTTTAGCACAAGCAATGGTTTGTGGTTCAATAATGGGATCTCCAAAAAGTAGACAATTAAAGAAGGGATCAACAAAATATGGTTCATCAAATTGAGGTTCTTCAACAATAGGATTAATAAATACAAGTGATGAGCCTATAATGGTAATGACTGGATACTACTTAGTTTGGCTGCTCATGCAAACCAAAGGAGGAGGTCCTAAAATAGTAACCTTCGCACGCTGTGGAGATTGATTACTCGCACAAGCTAAAAGAGAATAGCCTAAAATGGTAACCTTCGCACGTTTTGGAGCTTGATCATTCACATAATACAAAGGAGGATAACCTAGAATGGTGACCTTGGAGCACAGTGCCCAAATCGAAGGAGGATATCCTAAATTAGTAACCTTCGATTGCAATACACAAATTGAAGGATAAGGATGGGGATGATGCACAAAAATTGACATGGATTGGATTGGTATTCAACAAATAAGCTCAAAGAGGGAGACATACTTAAACAAGATGTTCATGTCTACCATAATAATGCTCTACCTCACAAATAGGGCCATAAGAGACCTTATTATGAGTATAACTTAGCATCATGTCTAGAAGATTTGTTCTATACTCTTGCCAAGATTTGGACTATGTTTTGATCTTTTCTAAAAAAATTAAAAGGTAACAAAGAGACTATAATAAAAAGGAGGTGGTGTATTACCATACAATTAGAAAAATCCTTTCATGAAATTACTCAATCTTGGGTAGGGTTGAAATTGTATCAGTTAGAAGAGGGTATGATAACTCAAAAACCTAGAGTGTAACTAGTACACTAAAATATAGATTTTTGAGATATGTTAATACCGTAAAATCTAGTTCAACTTCAATGAGTTACTAATAGGAAACTAGAAGAAATCCCTTCATATTAGAAAGGTGACAATGCAAACCAAGAAACTCAAGATGTGAAAACATGTCATAATTTATAAATATAAAACTAGAACCAAACGGGTAGTATAATGCCACCACATGGTAATGGGATGTAAAATAAAATTTAATATATAACTTAGAGTGTGAGCGATACACTTGATGACCTAAGTTCACAATGATCAAATGATAATGATTTTATAAATGACCTTCAATCTGAACGGGAAATTGAACCCAAGTTACTCATGTCAAATGTAAATGTTAAAACCAATTAACACATTAACCTAGTAGCTTAGAAAGGTGAAATTATAAATTTGAATTGTCAATGAAGGACTTAAATATTTTTTAAAAGTGGTTTAGACTCAAATGGGTAGCATAACTACACTATTTAGACAATACAAACACAATGTTTAAGATGAGGTTTTGAGCAAGGCAAAGATTGATTTAGATTTGACTAGCATAGTGCCTCCTTGTTCAAGAAATGGTGGAAAATGTGTTTGGTTATGATGTGAGTCTACAATCAAGTTTTTAATCAAATCAATGACCAATTAAGCAAAGACTAAAATATCAAATACAACTAAGTAATTCATCCTAAGCCCTAAACTGACAAGGTTACTTTGTATTGTTTAAATCTATTTTTATACGTGCACTTGGGAGGAATTAAATTATTCATCTAAAATAAAAGTGCATTAATTGGTAGGGTATTTTACACCCCCTTCTCCCACGAGACAATATGGTGACATGAACCTTCAGACGCATTCTGCATCAACAAGACTCCATGACAAGTGGGGTTGTCTAAAACTTACAATTTGTAACCGTCTAGATGGTCCCAAGTGTGGCTAACACAAGGAATGCAACATATCAATTGGATCCACATCAATTGACTTGTTGTGAAAAGGTCTTTTCCTTTTCACAACCACTACATCCACCATTGGTTAGTGTAGTACGATGTCTTAGTTGATAATATATTTTAGGTTGGCTTACCACTAACAGAGATGGCTTAACCACTCAAACTACCATCCCAGGGGGCGATCCCAAATTATATACCCTCCCTATGGAGCGGGGTTTAAGATAATGTTGAGAGATGAATCTCCGGGTCAAAAGTTCCCTAAAGAACTCTTGAAGAGGCAATGACCTTCCCTCCATAAGCTAATTACATGAAATAAAATGATCTTAGTGAAAAATATTTAGTGTTTGTTTTTAAATCATCCAAACCACATGGATTTTGGGGAGAGCCTAAAACTTCCTTTTCATGCCTTGGACAAAGGCATAATCGCAATGAAAAGGCACTATTGGTCACCGAGTTCCCTATAGTGGATAGGGGAGAGCATACATGCACAATTCCTCTTGCTCAAAAAATATAATATGTAATAGATGATTTTCATAAAATATTTCAAAAAGTTTAGAATTAAGTGAAAGTTCATTTTATACACCAAATTGAAATGTTAAGTCAAGTTCTTGGCTCATTGGCCTTAGTTTGCAAAAACTTTGAAAAACATTCAATCAAACCATCTACGTTCTTTTTAAACACCAAAGGGAAGGTTCAATATTTAAACATGCAAGATCTAGGTTCCTTTGAAACACCAAAAGGAAGGTCATTGATCTAATTATGCTCAAATAGTCACTTTTCCCTCATGGGTCTTGCAAGAAAAAATAGTGAGTCTTCTTTAGCTTTGAAGTAAAATTTGTAATGAAATAAGCAACTTTATATTTCTTGCTCTTGGTTTCTTTGTTTTAAAAACACATAGATCGACGTTGATCAATAGTGACCGATGTTGGTTGATGCAAAACCAATACCGGTCATAAAAGAACCATTGTGAATTGATAAATGACCTATAATGGTCACCTGTGAACCCTTAGGCAAAAAAGCATTGGACAAAAAATGTTTGTTAGCACAATGTTAGGATAAAATCTCAAAAATAGACTTTTAGATCAGGTAAATCTGTTCAAACTAGAGACTTAAAAACTCAATTTGACAACTACAAACTTGAAAAAATCCCTAAAATAGAATTTGTTAGCCATATTTTTCCTTGCAACCTAATTGATGTTAGTTAGCCTTGATCGATGCCGATTACACAAAACCAACGTTGGTCACTGTGTGACCTATGTATCCATAAAAAATATTAGAAACATAGGAAAAACAAGCTAAAAATTGATGTTAAAGGAATTTTAATGAATTTTAATGGAATCCAAGATTGCCAAAATGTCTTCCTTGCTTGAAAGGGATGCATTATCCCACCGGGCATGGAAAGATGTAGAGATGGATTACTAAATCAAGCATTAGTAAAAAAACTAAGAAAAAAGCATAAAAAACTAACAACCTATCCCAACCTATTCAATGGAGTGTGCAAATGATAATTAAGATCAAATGAAAGAAAAAAAAATACCAATTACCTTTCCATGAGCATCTCACCATCCAAACACAGCTTCAAGTATGTTTTTTCCCTTGATTTGGATTTTAAGTCTTCAACAATGGTACAAGGTCAAGCTCATTACCATATCAAGAACACTAAGTATAATCTAGGCTCATGATATGAATACCAATGATATGCCTATCAAATGAATCTATCATATTGTAAATAAATCATAATAATCAACAAAAATTAAGGTTGTGGAAGGAATCTTACATTATAAATTTACACAAATTAAGCTTTAAAATGTGAGTAAGATGCCTCCTATTTATACATTTTACAAATTGATCAGGATCAACCATGACCGTCCATCTCAAGATCAAGATGTGTGGCTATAAATTAATCCAAGTATGTAATTAAAATCTATAAATATCCTCATAATGATTTAGGATTAAGGAGAATTAAAGAGTCATGAAAAACCATAATTCTAATATTTGTTGCATTTATGTCTTACGGATGCCACTCTAAAAATGACCTCACTTGATGATGCAGTTAAAAGGAATCAATTTTCAATAAAGAAATATTTAATAACTTTCATGGAATTCTTATTTAAGGTCCTAATTTGATTTAATTTGCCTAAGATTAATCAATTTTAATGCAATTCTTTAAAAATTGGTGCACTTCATTAATCAAATTGATCAAAAAGTCATATTACTGGATCATAATTTGATTGGAGAAGAATTAAAAGGTGATGTTAGTTGTGTAAGGACCAATATCTCATTTAGGACGTTTTCAACACAAAATAACACATGCACATCTCGTGTGCTTTCGAATTAGAAGAAACAAATGATCCAGATCACCAAAATGCATTTTCATCATTTTGACTCAAAATGATTTGAAAAAAATTAATAATCACATAAAATGCATTGCCCCATTTAGGAATATAATGGCTTAATCGACACTTGTATACGACAAGTTTGAACTATTGAGTGTATTTAAGTGATTTTAGCCCAAATTATGCATTTGAGTACAATTTAAGTAAGATTGATAATTTTAAACACAATGGTGTTAAGAATTGGATGTCTACATTTCACCATTATTTGAGAAGGTATAGCGAGACATTAAGGTGAAGCAATGTCTTTTCAAAGAAAAAAATTGTCAAGATTAAATTGGAAAGAAATTACACATGATGCCCTCTTGAGAGGACATACTAGGATGAAAGAAAAGGATGGACTCTCAAAAAAAGAACAAAAGTGAGATTAACCCATGGAACAGATGACATCTAGAGGAGTTAATGCTTGCACACATTGATTCTATCAATGATCAAAATATAATTAGAATAAAATGGGTCATTAATATGGGGTAATGGGAAGGATACAATTCAAAAATAGACGTGACACACTTTGAACACACTGAAAGCTAGGGTACAAGTTGCACGCTTCAAAATTGCTCAATCCCAAGACAAGTTGCACACTAAAATATTACCAGAATGAGGGCAAAAGTCTACAGAGCTTGGAATTAGAAGAAAAGGAAAAGCGTGTACCTAAAGAGAAAAAATAATAATGTACTCTAGTAGAGTGAATTTGATCATGTGATAAACAATTTTGCCCCTTAAACGTCAATTTGATTCAACGGTTGGTCCAAATGTTATGCCCCTATAAGGAAACTTGTCAAGCAATATCTCAAGGATATAACCTATTACATAGATTAAAAATTAGAGGGCCTAAACATAGATGCAATGGTGTAATGACTACAAAAGCCATAAAAACTAGGCATACAAGGATGCTCAAAGTGATGAAATAAATGAAAAAAAGAATGAAGATGGCCGAGCTGATTTGAGATACATCATGTATCCAAGCCCTGCCTACATAATCCAAATGGACTTCAAGCCAATGTAGTTCACCTAGAAGTGGGAGAGAATGGAATGAGGAATGAAAAAAAATTACCAATGTTCGATTAGACTTACAATGTATGCAAAGAGATGCACATCTTTCATAGAGTCAGGTGAGGGATAAGCCATAGGTACCTTGTTTCATTAGTGTTCTTGAAAGCTATTCATCAGAGTTGCACCGGAGTTGAGACTTGAGTTAAAAGCACAAAGTGTTTGCTATATCAAAATGAAATTAGGCATTATAAGTATGAAGAACTTATAATGACATTGCATTCCAATTGCAATTAGCTAGTTCAAATGTGAATACCTATAACTAAGTATAATGGTAAAAATAACCAAAACTAGAGTTACAACTATTTACATTTAAACAATAAATAAATAAAAAGAAAAAGAAAACACAAATGAACCCAACTTAAAATCAAAATATGAACAATCAAGATTCAAGTAGGAACAAGAATGTTTAAAAACAAAGCAAGAACTATTTAACAACATGAGATCAAGATATGAATAATCAAGATCCATGTGGACCATCAAGATGTACTTGAAAAATAAATAAAGCAAGACTAAGCAGGGACTCAAAAGAAAAACCAAACAAATAACAATCAAATAAACATGCACACAAAACACAATGTTTTTGAGTTTTGGTGTTTTAAGAATGTTTTTTTAATTTTTTAAAGTATCTCAACTCGATTAAGGATTAAGATACATAGAACAGTCCAACTCACAAAATAATGATGGGATTGCATAGAGTCCTCGTGAAATGGTGAGAGTGCACCGACTTAAAATGTTCTTAAGATGGTGAGAGCGTATAAAGCTAGGGAACTGAGTTGACCTCAACATGAATCGAGCTTGACCTACATAATCCCATTAGGACATCATATCATAGTAAAAATTGTCAAGGTCACAACAATTTCATAAATAAAGGCAAACGACAAAGTAAGTGATAATAATAATAATAATAATGACCAAATGATGTGGCAATGCATGATAAAAATGCATTGTACCTAATTTTCCCATAGGCAGTTATATTAGGAAACAATGTCATAATTCTGATTTACCAAAGGCAATTATAATCAGGGGTATCAAATACAATATTAATTTGCCCATAGGTGGTTATAATCAATGATACCAAATAAGATGATAGATGAAAGATAACTTGCTAGATCAAATGTCATACTACTTCCATAGACTGTCATTCAACACACCGTTATAGAACTGTTGAAACTGGATCAAAATCCCCTCATGAAAAGTGTGGGAAGAAACAAAGGAACCAAGATCAAAAGTGGGATAAGCAAGACGACTAAAAACAAGCCTTGGTCAATAGTAAAAAACATGGTATAAGGAAAATGATCATAAGAAAATTGGCTATAGTGGAAACAAAGTTGTCCCCAAGAGATAATTGGCTTACTTTGCTTGTAAAATGGTAAGAGTCTGGCTTAGGTTGCTCGCAAAATGGCCCTTCCCCATCTCTCCTTAACAACTCAGATTCCCATGCATAGGTCACATGTGCCAACGATTGTATAAAATTGCTTCTCGTGTTTGAGACCTCATTTTGTGAGCTCAAGAAGGCATAAAATAGTTATTCATGCACTTTTACTTCAAATATTGACCTCAAACTTTGTGACCATACCTAAAACAACTTATCTTACATTTTTTCAAGCTCACATGTGCATACTTGCCTTGAAATATGATCTTCATACCTCATTAAGCTAGGCAGGGTCGAAGAGTGATTTAGGTGCAGACTTAGACTAAAGTTTCTACCCCTATAGGCTCACCTTAAAATGCTCATGAATGTTTTTATGCCTAACTCACATGCTCAAACAATGACATACAACCTTCACATTCATGTGTTCATTCATTTCATCATGCACATACCTCTTCATTTCATGACTAGGCTTCCTATGCACTTGACGTCAATGACATGTACCTTCTATACAGACATAAGACATTTGTTGCCTTCAAATTATCTATTTCCCTTTCTCTCATGACAACATTCTTCCATGCACCTTGTCACATCACACATTGCCAATTATCCATAAACACATTTGACATCAACCTTCACAAGATGCACCTTTGACATCAATGGCAATACTCAATAGCCCTACGAACTCCCTTGACTCCAATTATATGAGCAAATAGGAGGAGGCCATGCATCTCAAGCAGATTGGCAACAAAAAAGGTGAAAAGTAATAAAAGTTCATAGCTATAACAAGGTTAATTTTGGTAGGTTATTCCACATGGCAATAATAGATCCAACGTGGAAATTTTTGGAATCTACAGGAAAATAAAAGTGAATATATAACCAACAAATTTTATTGGCAGATAAAGTCATCCATAAGAGTCAAATCTTCTATGTGACCAATTGGAGGCCAACATGTGTCATAAATTCAATTTTGAAAGGCATTTAATGTCTAGATCTACTGAATTTTCTCAAAAACAAATAATAACATTGACAGTTAACTATTGCAATAGCACAGAAGGGGCTTCATCTTCGCTGAAAAACTTGAAATCACAGAGGCAATTTCACTTCAAATCTTATGGAGTCTCTGTCTCCTGCTATTCTTATTTATTAATCCTACCCCAACATTTAACAGGTCCAATTCTCCCTTACATAATGAATAAATTTATAAGTACATAACGGATAAACTTACAAGTACAAATCTCATGACAAAATGATAAAAGAAGGACAATTTTCAACTACAAAATGATAATATGTATGGACAAATCCAAATCTCTTCTACTAAATAAAAATTACTAACCAGTCTAAATAAATGAAAAAGGCTACTAGCACTTCCATATATGTTTTCATGATTTTAACTTTGCCTAATGCACAACCATTAATAATAACAAAAATAACATAGATATTTGAATTATAAACTTCTCTCTTATTAGATCCATGGAAGGGAATGCATATGGACAAAACTAGTACTGATTTTGAAGAAAAAAAAATGTTAAACGTGAGTTATCCATCTCTTATGGTGTCGATTCCTCCACCTAACAATTTTATGCAAAAATCACCTCCTCCTAGATGGGAGATAACATCATCATGTCATATTTTTAAGAATATTCATCATCTAAATCAAAATACTTACCTATCACACCATACTTATCATGGCATCTTCAAATATGATTATCTCATTGCACTCGAGGTTTACATATATGTGAGAGGGCATCTTCCAAATCTTTCACCTTGCCCTTCTATGCTTGCATTTCCATCTCAATCTTCTATCCATCGGTGTCCTAATTACAAAACACATTAATTTATTTAATTCTAACATGGTTTTCTCCAATCCTTTTTCATGGCCAAAATCATCGAACAACTTACCTTGTGGATATCTATGTTACAATACCCATTTTGTCCATGAGATTTGGGAGCATAGTGCCCCTTCTTTATGAAATCTAGCAGTTGATTAGTCGTGTCCATGCCTAACCACATACCAAACAATGTTGAGTGTTCCCTTCATGTTGTACAAACTCCCTCTGCCATCTAACCACTTGCATGGTACGTGTTGCAATAAAAAGAAGATCATGCAATGGAATTTGCTATATTAATTTTGTAATGTCATATAATATTATGTAATTATAGTATTATACATAGTGATACATTATATTTGAGAATATAAACCATTATTATTTTATGTGTAATAGAATATTATAATACTATACTATTTAATTATAATATAAATAATAATATATGAATAGAAATGATATATATATTATTATTTATATTATAATTAAATAGTATACTATTATAATATATATATATATATATATATATATATATATATACTATTTAATTATAATATAAATTATACACACACACACACTATAGTATTATAATATTCTATTACTATATATATATCATTTCTATTCATATATTATTATTTATATTATAATTAAATAGTATACTATTATATATATATATATATATATATATATATATATATATATATATATATAGTATACTATTTAATTATAATATAAATACTATATATACACACACACACTATAGTATTATAATATTCTATTACTATATATATATCATTTCTATTCATATATTATTATTTATATTATAATTAAATAGTATAGTATTATAATATTCTATTACACATAAAATTATACACACACACACTATAATAGAATATATAATATATACTATATAATAGAATATAGTATCTTATAATATTATATATAATTAATATTATATAATAGTAAAGTGGGTATTTGTAAAGTAAGAGAGTGTAAATTATTAGTCGTATCACACTCGAAACTCATGACCGCTAACATGTTTCACATTTTTTTCACAAAGCATTAAGAAACAAGAATCTAATATTTTTTGTAAAAGTGGTAATGAAAAATGAGGTTGTGTGTTTTTTCATATAGTGTGGCAATGCACTATGCAGGGAGGAAACATTTTTTTACAATGAACTCGAGCAGTGGCGAATTGGTGGGGAAGAGAAAGCCCTTACAAAAAATACAAGTGGTGAAATATATCAAGGTGAACTCGATGGTGATGATGAGGGGCAATGGCATGATATTTTAATGATAGAATATGTTAGATATCCAAAGGCTCTTTTAAAAACACATAATGCATGATATGCCAATTTAGGCAAGTCAAACTATATTGACAAAAAAAACGAGCGAGGGTTCAAATCCCCACTAGTTTATACATGTTATCTCCTAATGCAATCATAGTCCAATCACTCACATCATAATCATGCACAATTTAAACAAAAATGATTTTGAAAGGACTTTCTCAAACTCTTTGACCCAACAAAACACTCTCAAACATATGGTCATTATGGGAATATATGGTTGAAAAAAATATTGAAAGAGCCATTTGTGTTCATTGAGATAACACTTGTTTCAATCATATATTGAGTAGCTTACACAGTGTGGTGGAAGATACATATTGCATTCACATATGTGATAAGTCGCTGAATTTTGCATGTGCATCTAGTCAAGATTTATCAAATCCATCACATGAAATAACCTATTATGAACTTGAAAACGTGCAATGAAAGATACAAGGTAGAGGCATAAACTAATTTCTGTAGGTGTAATTATTGTCAATGCAACAAGTGATAGTAATCAACACTCATGACACATTCATCCATCTTTGACAATAGAAAACTACCAATCAAATATGTTGACTCCATGTAAGATGTGACCCCTTTGCAATGGGTGAAGGACATGTAACATCTTGAATTTGTTTATTACGACCAAGATTCAAGCACTTACGAAATTTTTTAATTCATGAATTATTTTTGTTAATTAAAAGAAAAGTCGAGTATCAATACATGTAAATGAATCTAATATGTAAATGATAATGATAGACACATAGTGCCTAGGAACATACGAGATTGCAAAAGAGTTTCCAAGTCCTATGTCTACCAATATGTCATTAATTAATCTCATTGAAGACATATGGAATGATTTATATGTGATTTGAGAGTGGCTTTTTAGTAGTGAGTCATGTTGTAAGTCATATGGATCATATTATGTAGGTAATTTAAGGTCTAGTGTTTTGGGCTTTGGGTGGAATAAGCCTTGACAATGGAAAACATTAAATTCATATTGTCTATATGTGACATTATTTGATGCATACATAACTTTTAAATAGTAGGTCTTGATCATGAGATTCTGATTTAGACAAACTTGCAAGCTTCATTGCATGAAGATGACCCCTATACTCCAAAGGATTAACGACGTGGTATGGACTTCCATATGAGAGTCCAAATGCGACATTATTTATTGCATACGCAACTTTAAAATAGCAAGTCTCACTCATGAGATTTTGATTTAAACAAACTTGTAAGCTTTATTGCATGAAAACGACCCCCATACTCCAAAGGATTAATGACGTGGTATGGTCTTCCATATGAGAGTCTTGAGGAAGATGCATCTACAATTTATTTTGATTGACATTAGAATTTCCCACTTAATTGTAATAATGCATTGTATTGCTACAAAGAATAGGCATATGACTATTGATAGTGGAAGTCAAACCACTGACAAGTACAAGATTAAATTTGTTCACCATATGGATGAGCCAACACACCACCCAATAGAGAAGTGCATGCTTGTCAAATGTTTTCGGATTCGAGTGGAATATGGCATTAAATTTAGCTTTCCCAAAAATGGCATTGCTTGTTACCTACATAACTTTGAAATATTACATTTCACTTATGAGCATTGAGTTGATTGAAACAAGTCTCCATGTCTGATGTGTGGCTCGAACTAATGATTCAATACGGTGAGGTCGCAGAGTCTATATTGTCTCTTTCATTTGTATATGTTAACAATATATTAAATTTCTTATTCTTGAGAGCAAGTTTTAATTAACGAATCAAAGTTTGAGGAGCAGAGCCTTCCACTCTTCTTGTAAGCAAAGGCTCGTCGTGACCGAAAGTTGGATTCCTATCATGAAACAAGATGGAATATGCAAGAGTCAATGATTCTCTGTTAAAATGCAAGTATTGTCACTTCTACGTTAGAGATCACAAGCAAATTGATATATTTAGCCATTGTGCAAGCCACTTAATGCAAAATGTATCACCCCATAGTCCACATAGCACTGCACTCGTGTTATTTGTAGAAATTTGCATCCTCTCAAGTTATGCACTCTTGTCATTTATGCCATGCAAATTGTATAGCATGTCATAATGCAATTCATATCCGTATGACCATTGTGTGCATTTGGATTGTCATTATGTAAACATGATAAAAATAAATCTATTAGACGTGTAACAAAAGTTCAATAACACTTGAATTGTGTCAAATAAATAATCGCCTACATTATATTTAAATGAAGTAACTTAGAAAAGATGATTGCTTCTTAAAACATCATCAATGTGTGGCATCAAAGTCTATGGCTGACATTCATACGTATCCACATCTACTAAACCTACATGTGTTTTTCCTTATATATTGTTCCTTTGTCTTTTCATGGTATGTACAAATGTGTAACAAGTTTTATAATTAAAGTTTCAATTTCTTTTTCCAAAGCTGATTTAAAGAACAACAAGACAATTGATCATACCTTGTGCAATATCTTTAGCACAAAAAAAAGAGCCCTCGATAGAACGTAAAGAAGACAACAAGTAATTATGCACTGTAACATGTTATAGAACAAGTGAAATTTAATTTTACAAATGCAATACAATGTATAAAAACCAAAATAAAATATGGCGACCTAATAATGATTATAATAAGATAATGTTATATACATTTACCATAAAAGCTATCGTAGTGTCTATTTCTACATAAACAATGAACCCATAAATTTATGCATTGGATATAGCCATAAATATTGCAAGAATAACCCTATGTCCATTACTTTTGTTTGTAGTAACTTTACAGATTTTTGTATGTTTTTTTAGAAAGTCAAACACTGCATGTATGTAATGGTTAATATTCTACATTGCACTTCACACCAAAGATACAACAAAAAATGCTTTTATGCTTGGAGTAGTTAAAACATATCAGCATTAATTTCCTTTTTAACCATTGCATATTGTCAAATGTAGTAGGGTACGAGTGTATTGCTTTAATGAAAACCCATTTCTAGTCATGTTACTGAACCAAGTGAAGCTATATGCCCGAACTGGTTTTCAACAAAAAAGATAGACTTATTAGCAAATTGACCATTTGTAACAACATTTCTATTATTTTAAATGTATACAAGTGGATGCTAGGTTAATTACATCTTATGATTTATGTCCATAACTCCCACGTAAATGTCAATGGAAAGTTACAAAAAAGGTTTTCGCACCTAGGTTTTAAATTTGTTTTCCAAAATTGCTAAGAATGCTCATACCTCCTCCAATATCTTCAGCATAAACAATGAAATGCTTGCTCCAATGCAAATAAGAATGGAAGCAATTATGCGCTGCAACATACTACAAAATAAATAAAAATGTATTTTGCAGATGTATTATTATGCATACGAGGAAAAAAAACTACACCATATAATATGCACAAAATTAGTATGCTTAAAATGCTTTGTAAAATTTAAAACAAATGCCATTGGCAAGTGTACTATGAGAATCCACAACCTTCGCCAGCATCCTCCTAGCCTATGCCAAAATGGAAGTTTTGGAATAGGGAATTGACATCCATGAGAGCATAAAGAAAAAAAGATTTTAGTTACATGTTCTAGTTACATGTGCCTTGGTAGATACATACATGCACATGTAACTATTTAAAAAATGCATCATTGTCATCTCACAGACTACAATTTTTGTACGAAATACACAAAATGAATTTGTTCAAATGATCAAAAGGAGATTTTTCGTTAGATGTTTTTGTTGTAAGTGCCCTAGTAGACATGTATGCAAAATGTAGAAGCATATATACATGTACATGTCATGGGAAGGTCTATGTTGTTGTTCTTAAAGTATATTTCAGAGGAAACAATGAAATTAGTGATGAGGATGGGGTAATTGGTTCCCTTTTTTTATCACAGTAGATGCATAAGAGCCCTAAATTTTATCATTCATGGAACTACATTGGTTCTGGCATATGAGGATTGTACTATTTGCCTGTGGAATGCTTGCTCTAATTATGTTATCAGGATACTTAATGACAACAAATTTAGCAATAGCGAATGAGGATGATCGACGTGCCTTGGATATGATTAATAAATCAATATAACCTTACCATAAGTTCATGGGACTTTGCATATGCGAGGCTACAATAGGCAATGAAAAGCTAGGTGTGCTAAAGACCATGCCCTTGCACTTCTTGTAATTGATCAATTGCCTATCAGATTTCTATAAATAATCTAAGGCATTTGTAATAATTTTATTGGGAATATTGGTCCCTATGTCCTAGAAATGATTTATCATAAAAAGTAAACATGGTTGAATCAAACCTTTTAGCTATCAACTCACCGAGTTGTTGAAGCCCCTGTTTCCAACATGGGTTTTTCCTTCATCATTTCATAAATATACTTCAAATTTGATTCTTGATGCAGTTCATAACTTATGAGGCAATAGTTTCATCAGTGGCCTCAGTTATTACTAAATCAACTTTAGCATAACCAGCAGTGAAAGTATAACCACCATGTTTGATTTGGGATTGGGAGATGGTGTATTTGCAAACAATAACTTAAGCATAACTTTAGAATGCAAGCAGACTCTCACTACTTTGCAAACTTATTATGTGTCATCCATGACTTGAGACAGGAATTGGTTTGCAGAGAAGCCTTCCTATGACTGAAGGAAGGAAACGAAGACCTCAAAGGAAACAATCAATAAATGTAGTAATTACATTGGCTTCAGTACTTGTTTCAATGAGGTAGCATCTATTAGACATAGCCTCATTAGAAAGGAGGGGCATCCCTCATTGAGGTGATAAGGGAAGGGCTTATGTTTTTTTTTAGATATTTGTAAATTTTAGCTTGGCATTTTGAATTGATTCTGCGGCTGAAACTTCATGTTCAAGATTTCATCTTATATGACCAATTCTTGTTTCTAGTTTTTTCGCAAAGTCTTTCCTGTCTAATAGAGATTTAGAATGGCACTTTTTTTTTTTTTTAATATATATATATAGTGCAGCTAATTGCAATAGGTACCTTGATTAACAATCTAACAAGCATCATAGAAATCAGATACATTGAAATTTCTCTAATTGCATTTATGATAATAAATGTTTGAATTTTCTGGCTGTCATGTTGTCTATATGCTAGCTTGTTGTGTATGCATTATGATGCGGGTTTCTCAAGCTGAAGAGTATCCAAGGAAAGATAATGGACAATCTTTGTTCTTTGGGTGCTTATTGTTGTGCTCTGCTTGAGCAAGAAAGCGGTCAACTGAAAAAAAGAAACTGAGAAAGAGAGGAAATACTATCCTAGAGACTTGTTTAGAACTGCTCTGAAGTTTTAAAGTAGCTTTCAGTTTTTCAGTTAGCGGAAATTTGAGTAGCTCTCAGCTTTGAAGGGTGGATACAACTCTTAATTTTTTTAAGCTGCTGAGAGATAAAGACTATTTATTTAAATTATCAATTACTGCTTGTCTCATTTTATTTGTAATGCAGGACTTTATTTTTGCAGGTACTAATAGCGTGTTTATTCTGTTCTAGAGTTGCAAAGAAAATGTTTTAGAACCTCTTGATGCTATTGATCAGAATTGGTCTGGACTTGAATATGTTACAAGAGTCAATTCACTTGTCCAAGTTCCTAGATTTCCTGAAGAGAAGAGCTAGTAGAACAAAATTACGACATTGTCGTTTGATATTTACACTGCACAGTATATTAGTTTCGGTTATTTTCTTTATTTTTTGTGATTACCTGTAAACCTGTTAAATGTTAACTTGATAATAAACTCGCTCCATATGCAAGTTTATAGCCTATGATCAGTTTTGTTTGTGGTTTTATAATGACCAATCTCATCAATACCCTGCTGATTCCACATGGATATATTGCACTTTGGTAAGTGGGTTTCAATATGCTGTTTTTGTGGACAGAAAAGTGGGAGTTTGGAGCATGCACAGAAACTGTTTGAGAAAATGCCTCAGAGAGATGTGCCTTCTTGGACTGCTATGGTTGCAGGTCATGCTCTGAATAAGATATTGAAATTTAACCTCAGTTAAACATAGAGCGATCAGAGAAAATTTAGGTGACGGTCTCAAAACAATATGTGCTGGTCACTTGACATTCAAATTCTCATTGTGCAAATTCAAATAGAGTTCCAAGATCTGCTTAATACTTATAAACATTTCAAGCTATAAGCAAACATTCATCCATTTGTTAGGCCATAATGCAGATTAATGTCAAAAAAAAAAATTCATGCAGAGGATTAATGTCAAAAAAGCCCTGCAAAATATAAGATTTCAGCATCATCCACGTGATGTCATCTCAGTTGCCAAGAACAACTGATGAAGATTAATGTGTTGTGTAGAGATAAAAACTTAAAAATCAAATAAGGAAAGATTTGTTAAATAATGTAATATTGTCCCTATGTGCAACTGTCAGAATAAAACTCGTGGTCATAGTTCAGTTAGGATACCATAAATTTAGGAGTCATTAGGAATCTTGCATGTTGTAGCAGCCCTTACAACAATAAACTAGCAATATTAAACGACCTTCGATAGACTCAAGAAAATCAAGACAAAGCATGTGTTGAGCAATGTAAACATGAGATACTTCGACTAATAGAAGATTTCTGTTCTAGTTTTCCCTCTTCCGTAGCTAGATAATGATTTATTATAAGCTTTTCTGGGTCTTTATTTTTGCACATATGTGCTCTGTTTTAGTGCAGACTTATGCCCTGTTTTACTGGAGAAATGAATGGTGAGGCTGACAGGTCAATTTCAGCACAAGGCCAGCAAGGTTTTGATGGTATCAGAGCCCTCAAGCTTCACTCTATAAGTCAAAATCTAGAGGGTTATGTTCTTTAATAGCTCTTGTTAAGAGGTTTTTATAGAAGTGGGTTTGCAGATTAGAATATTGCTGTGATAAATGCACACGGAGAGAAAAACGTATGGAGGATCATCAAGAAAGATGTTACTGAACCACCCCAAAATGCATATGATCAACAAAAGGATCTGTGGAAGGGAATGGTTGAGAAAGCAAGAGGCATAATCGGTAAGGCTTTAAGTTAATTTCAATCGAAGATTTGCTGGGCAAGATAACCCAATTGATGTTTTGGGAACTATTAGAGAAGGATTACAAGGAATATTTCAAATGTGTATAATAGAGAAGATAAAATGATGAGTCAAGATCCTCCTGATTTTGAATAAATGAGATAGAATGATGAATCTAGATCCTCCTGATTTTGAACAAATGAGTGAATATTTCAGTCGCGTTGCTCATTGAAATACTGAGTTAAACAAGATTGGAAATGAAAACAAAAAAGAGCATTTTCAACTTATTGTTATGATTAAAAGTAAGCTCCCCTCTACATATAAGACTTTCAAAGACTCTACCAAGAGAGCCATACAGCTTCATCCTAGTACCCCCAAACAAACCCTTGAACAGTTTCCTAAATTTAATAGGTTTCCTTGTGATGGTAAAAGAAACTGGATATCCCTAAATGATTTGAAGGTATTAAGAAGGGTAATAGGTTTCCTTGTGATGGTAAGAGAAACTGAAATAACTCTAATAAATCCTATGGTAACAAATATGATGAATGTGGCAAAATTAGCAAAAACTTCAGAAATGATAATGCAGACAAAAGGTTTAATTGATTCGTATAGAATTTCAGAAATGATAATGCGAGAGAAACCCTAAGGTTTAGGCAGGAATACTATGACCGAGCGTGAAGCTCTACTTATGGTATATAAAAAATTGAGGCATTTAATAATTCATGGCTGTAGCTTAAAATGAAACCACCAGAAAACCACATACCGAACACCATCGCACACAACAGCGCCCAAATGCAAATAGCACATTCAAGCACAGGATGGCAGCGGCAAACCCTCAAACCGTGACATTATTTCTCCGCCCGTCCCTCTATTCTGTAAACCCCTATTCGTTCGAACCAACATCAAACAAAATTTGGAAAAATAACATAAATAAACGGGACACACAATATAAATAACATTAATAATTATATGTTTTCATGATTTTAACTTTGCCTCATGCACTTCCATTAATAATAACAATAATAGCATAGAGATTCGAATCATAAACTGCTCTCTGATTAGATCCACGGAAGGGAATGCATTAGACAAAACTAGTACTAGATTTGAACAAAAAAGGAAGTAGAACCTGAGTTATCCATATTTTATGGTGTCTATTCCTCCTCCTGACAATTTTATGCAAAAATCACCTCCTCCTAGATGGGAGATAACATCATCATGCCATAGTTTTAAGAATATTCATCATCTAAATGAGAATACTTACCTATCATACCATACTTATCATGGCCTCTGCAAATATTATTATCTCATGGCACTCAGGGTTTACATTTATGTGAGAGGGAATCTTCCAAAACTTGCACCTTACCCATCCATGCTTGCATTTCCATTTCCATCTTTTGTTTAGCTTTGTCTTAATTACAAACCACATTAATTTATTTAATTCTAACACGATTTTCTCCAATCCTTTTTCATGGCCCATTTTGTCCATGAGATTTAGAAGCACCATGCCCTTTTCTTTATGAAATCTAGCAGTTGATTAGTCATGTCCATGCCTAACCACATCTTGGACAACGCTTAGTGCTCCCTTCATGTTGTGCAAACTCCCTCTGTTATCTGATCACTTGCATGGTACATGTTGCAATAAAATAAATATCATGCAATGGAATTTGCTATATTAATTTTGTTATGGTCATATAATATAATATAATATTATGTATTTATGATATTATACATAGCGATAGATTATATTTAAGAATGTAAACCATTATTATGTAATATATAATACAATATTATATTTAATATATTATAATATTATACTATTTAATTATAATATAAAAAATAATATATGAATATAAATAATATTTATATAAATATTATATAATAGAATATATTATTAATAATATATAATAGTATATAGTATATTATAATATTATATATAATTAATATTATATAATAGTAAAGTGGGTATTTATAAAGTAAAAAAGTATAAATTTGTAGTCATATTACATGACCATTGATCCGTTTCACATTTTGTTCACAATCATTGAGAAAGAAGAATCTAATATGTTTTGTGAAGGTGGTAATGAAAAATGAGGTTGTATGTTTCTTCATATAGTGTGGCAATGCACTATGCAAGGAGGAAACAATTTTTTTACAGTGCACTGAAGTAATGGTGAATTGGTGGGGAAGAGAAAGCCCATACAGAAAATGCAAGTGGTGAAAGATATCAAGGTGAACTCGAAGGTGATGAGGAGGAGCAATGACATAGTATTTCAATGATAGAGTATGTTAGATGTCCAACAATGCTTTAAAAACACATAAAGCATGATGTGTCAATTTCGGCAAGTCTAAAACTATATTGAGAAAAAAAATTGAATGAGGGTTCAAATCCCCACTAGTTTATACATGTTATCTCCTAATGCAATGGCAATCTGATCACTCACAATATAATCATGCAAAATTTGAATAAAAAGTATTTTGAAAGGACTTTCTCAAACTCTTTGACCAAACAAAACACTCTCAAACATATGGTCATAATGGAAATTTATGGTTGAAAAAATCTTGAAAGAGACATTTGTGTTCCTTGAGATAACACTTGTTTTAATCATATATTGAGCAGCTTAAACAATTTTGTGGAAGTTAAATATTGCATTCACATATGTGACTTGTCACTGAACTTAGCATGTGTGTCTAGTTAGGATTCATCAAATCCATCACATGAAATACCCCTATCATGAACTTGAAAATGTGCAATGAAAGATACAAGATAGAGGCATAAACTAGTATGTGCAGATGTAATTATTGTCAATGCAACAAGTGATAATAATCAGCTCTAATGACACATTTGTCCATCCTTGACAATAGAAAACTACCAATCAAAGATGTTGACTCCATGTAAGATGTGACTACTTTGTAATAGGTGAAGGACATTTGTAAAGTCTTCAATTTTTTTATTATGACTAAGCTTCATGCATTTACGAAATGTTCTAATTCATGATTTCTTTTTGTAAATTAAAGGAAAAGTCAAGTATCAATGCATGTTAATGAATCTAAGATGTAAATGATAATGATAGCCAAATTGTTCCTAGGAACATAGGATATTGCAAAAGGGTTTTTAAGTCCTAGGTCTACCAATATGTCATTAATTAATCTTGTGGATGACATATGGAATGATTTATATGTGATTTGAGAGTGGCTTGTTGGTAGTGAATCACGCTATAAGTCATTTGGATCATATTATGTAAGCAATTTAAAGTTTGATGTTCTGGGCTTTAGGTGGAATAAGGCCTAACAATGGAGAACATTAAATTCATATTGTCCATATGCGACATTGTTTGCTACATACATAACATTAAAATCCTCAAGTATGAATCACTACAGTGTGGTGTATAATGAATGTCAACTCCCCTGACAATTATGGTAATTTATATTATTTCTTTGATTAATTAATAGCATCATTTTCAATTTAAAAAAAAAACTCCCTTGACAATTATGGTTTTTAAATGCGAATAGCAAGACTCAGAGATGCAAAAGTACTTGCACAAATTCAAAAAATAGTTGATGATCCATGTTTAAATGTTGAGGATCATGTCAAAACAATTTTAAATCCATAGGGTAATCTTTATCATATCCATGAAAACTCAACAGTCTTGAATATATCCAGCGTTGAGGCCATGCCGTAATGATCGTTGAAAACATTGAAAATCATCTTTGGGGACTTTCCTTTTTATGATCCCTAATCAAGTTGAAAGTAAACTATCTACTGACATAAGCTATGCTCATATTTATTTATCCCTAATTCAGTTTATTAAAATAACACAATAAGATTTAGACACCGTGCTAGTCTAGCAATACAAAGATCGAAGAATTTCTAGCAACCATGTTCCCAGTTATTAGTCCATATGGAGGATGATCTGAGCTCCATGTTGGGGTCGCACAGTGAGTAAGAACACAGGTGCATGAGTATAAGAAGGTGAAGTGACAAGAAAATTGTTGCAGAATCATGGCCAACACTACTTTTGCTTCCAACAAGGCAAAATTTTGACCCACACACATAGTTGGACCAAATCCAAAGAGCATGAATGCTATTGGATGCTTTGTTGCCTTTGCGATTCCTTCACTAAACCGCCCTGGGTTGAAATCATTGACATTATTTCCCACAAAACAGGATCATGATGCATTGCAAGGATCGGAAGATCAAGTTGAATGCCTGCAGGAATTGAGAGCCTTCCAAACTTCATTGGCTCGTATGCCTGTTGTCGTAGAAACAATGCAGGTGGATAAAGTCTCAAGGCCTCATTTATAATCATTCCCACCTACAAAACATTCATATAATATTTTATTTGACCAACCAAAAATTTTGCTTTTGAATTCATACGATATTTTAGAATCATTTCCACCTACAAAACATTCATACAATATTTTATTTGACTAACCAAAAATTCTGCTTTTAAATTCAAATCCCAGTGATTTAACACAGACACTATATCTGCAATTGAATTCTATAGCTTATATGTATGTATGTAAAATTTGCAATAACTGAATCTAAGGTTCTCTAAGGATGTCAGATACAAGATAAAGCAGATACATTTTAGTCAAATTTAGGCAGCAGAAAATGGTCATTACTGTAATTTTACTAAATTCAAAATATTTTAGATATTTACAAGGAAATTTAGGTCTATGTGAGATTGTCCTTACAATTTTGAGGCGGCTTATTGTGTTTGCATCCGGATAACTGTTTTTCCCGCATACTTCCAGCACCTCTCTGCGACCTTTCTCTTGCCAGTCTTGATGCATGCCCAACAATATTATGGTCCATGTCAGGAGGACTGATGTTGTTTCGTGACCGGCAAAGTAGAAAGTCTTACATTCATCAATGATTTCCTCTGTTGTCAAGCTTGCATTACTTTTTAGATTTCTTCCCACCCTGTTCCTTGTTCTCAGACATCATTAAACCAAGCAGATCAGTACCGTAGTTGTCTGATTTTTCTATTCCAGCATTCTTTTCCGTGGCATCTATAACCTGTCTTAAGGATGATCTTATTCCTTTCTCCAAATTCCAGCGTTGCCTATTCTTTGTAGTAGGCAGAGACCTGTTGAGAAGCCACTCTCACACATTACATGCCAATGTGAGGAATGAAAAGAAGTTATAAATTACGCATGCTAAAGAATATGAATTAACCTTCCTAAAATAGACGGCCCTTTTGTCTTATTGGAAAAAGTGTTTTCATAGAATAAAAATTCCTCAAATTAAAGGCAGTGAAACAATCAAGAACACTACCAAATGCACATAATTCTTAAAGGTCATTAAGGTATTTGAGCTGTGAAGAGATGATTAAAAAATAAGTGACACTCCAAACTAATCTTCAGAAAAATATTGGAAAGCCTCTAACACCACTGTTTCAAGAAAAAAATACCAGGGACAGATATATGTGCGCACTCAAATCACAATAACATTTTTTTGGTGATTTAAGATCGATAAATTGTATTGCTACAAAAATCAAATTTGTCACCTGAATCCTGGAATATTAAGAACAACACTGCGGAATAATTCAACTGTAAGATCCATCTGTTTGGCCTGCATATTGAATATATGCTTTCCCTCTGCATAACTGCTACCAAATGCTGTGCGGGCGATAATATCCACTGTGAGATCTTGGAACTCCTTGAGCACTTCAAGTTCTGATGCCCCTGACAACACCGATTCCCTCCATCCGTCCAACATATTGGCACTACTTTTCACAATTGTTGGAATCATAGCCTGTAATAATAGTACTAGTATAATCAACATGTTCAAGTTTGCAGATTTACAGGCCATTTTCCCCTACGTAATTCTGATTATAAATTTCTAAATAGAGAAGCACTTGACAAAGTAGAACAAAACTTAAAACTATAATATGGTCTTTATGTTATTTTACCAGTAGGAACTCTTGAAAGATTTCTCTTCCCCCAATCAACAAATTCAATTTATCTATTAGATCAATGTGGTCCTTATTCAGGATATAAACACAAACATTCTTTGCCTTACCTTCAAGAGATCCATGCGAAAAGCAGGATTGATGATTCTCCTGTGCTGGGCCCATTTTTCACCTGTCAACCCCGTAAGACCCTGTCCAGCCGGTTGTGTTATAAGAGGATTAGACTTAACCCTTCCATAGTTTCCAGATTTGCCAGACATCATCTCCTTAATAAGCTCAGGGTGGGGAACATATAGAATGGATTGAGACCCAAGCCAGTAAATGAAATCCTGACCTGAATCACAAAAAACAAGTTTTAAATCAATGAGTGTTCTCAAATCTTCCTCTCTTCTTAATCAACTACCATCCAAACAACATGCTCAATGGTGTTAGACAATAAAATGGATACCAGTAACATGCTTAATGATTGGTAGATGCTTAAAACAAAATGCAGAATACGAGTGTACCATAGGCCTTGGTCCAGTGATGATAATGAGTAAGAAGTCGAGGGAATATGTCATGTGAAAGTGGCATGGGTTTCGATTTCACCTCATTAATCATTCTACCAAAATCGGGAGTATTTCCATAGAATACCCTGTATGGAGGCCCCTTGATTCCTTGGGATTCAAAGCACTTTTTCACTTCGAGAGGCTTCCACCATATCACTGATGCAACTTTCAGCAAAAACAGAACTAAACCAGTACAGACAGCTGCCAAAATCCAAAACACCCACTCCATATTACAGAGGCCGAAGACAAAATCCGCGGCACTGTTAATCCTGAAGAAAGGAGGATTGCAGAAGACAACAATTGTTGGAAGATGCAACTAAGAGGCCTGAAACGATACTTTGAATATTCACATTACACGAGGGGATGATAAAATAGCTGAAATTCGTGGTCAAAGACTTGGAGAATAAGTTTTGTCTATGACTGAATATTCAAATTACACGACTGATAAAATAGCTGATGATGAAATTCCTGGTCAAAGACTTGGAGAATAAGTTGTGTTGCAAAGTGGTGCCCTTATATGAACAAATGGAAAATGTGTTCAGGGCGTGCCAATGGCCATACTTCGTCATTTTCCAATTGAGTTACAAGAAAATGGTCTTTCGACGTGCCAATGGCCATACTTCATGTCATTTTTCAATTGAGTTACAATGTGGTAAGCTGGTGTGAAGCACTTTTTTTATTGCCAATAAAAATAAGGTTGTGATAGGAGAAAGGTTTTAGAAGTTGAGTATCTTAATTTCATGATTACATAAATTTTATGTGGTATTATTTTAAATTTTAAATTTTTTATTATTTTAATATATTATCTTAATTATCTATAATTAAAATTTGAAGGTTTGAGTTATTATATATTTTATGATATAATTAATTTTATCATGAGATGTTATTATATGTATTTTTTGAATTTATGATCAAAATTTAACTTTTGGAGTGTCAATTTATGGTTATGATGTTGAGGTGATAAATGAAAAAGGGATTGCCTTGATTAATAAATTACATGTCATGGATTGTTTTGATCATAAAATTATGTTTACATTAAAGAGTTGGATTTTGAATTACCTTCTCTTTGCTTCGCTTTACACGATACATGAAAAGGTATAATGTTTTGCTTTAGAAATATTTGTCATGGATTGTTACCTTACAAACTAAGGTTAGTACTGGAAATAAATTTGGTTTAAGGATCTAACCACTTGAGAAATAGGGGAGTGGCTAGAGAATGAAAGGTAGATTCACAAATAGAATGGCATGTAGGGTGGAACATAGAGCCTCCTACTTTCAAAGATATTTCCTCCCTCTATGTGGTTGACGTGGCCAAATAGACCAAATCCCACAAATCTCAAAATTCCCCTCTAAAGAAGCCACCTCCAAAATCCCCTTTCCTCCTTTTAAAAAAAAGATAAACAAGCAAACATTTCCAGAATTGAAGGTAGTTTTAATATTATAGCAACTAGAAAATATAATGGACATATAGCCCCCTGACTTCAATGTATTATGACAAAAATCAACAATAGTATGAATTGTTATTGAAGCATCTATTGATGCAAAATAACAAGCACGTCATTGAAGTTTTTCTAAGTCTGATATAAAATATTGGTTAAGTCTAGCTAAGTCTATATAAAAATATTGGCTAAGTCAAAAAGATTTATGCATTATTTTGCACAAAAATATTGGCTAAGTTTGATAGAAAAAATATTGTTTAATATAAGTTGAGGTGACTCTCTATTTGAAATTTAAATGGGGAATATGGTTTGAAAATTTTGACATAGACAACCAATAGGTGAATAACAATGACTAAAATTTTCCTTCACAAGCAATACATGGGGTTAAACTATGTGCAGAAGTCATGGAACTATGTGTTAAGGCAAACAAACATATTTTGAATAATAATTATTGCATGGTGTTGAAGATATTGGATCCCTTGGCAAACATCTCATCTTCCACTTTGAGATAGATGGTGGAAAAGTAGATCCCCACACTTCTATCCAAGTTGAAGTGCTTTAGTATTTCACATTGATCAATGTCAAATTAGCAAGGAATTTATAATTTGTTCACTTATTTAAACCTTTTAAAAGTGGACGTTTTAAGTTTATTGGTAATATATTATAGCTTGTGTCCACCAAATGTTCTAATCTTACTTTACATATAATACATAATTTTATGAAAGTTTAAAATAGATGAATTTAGTTTACTAATAGATGTAAATAGAGAGCAAAAGAATGATTTGTGGGATTTAAAAATAAAATAATTCACTTCTAAATGTAAATGCTATATCAGAAGAGCTTGCTTTAGCATAGATAACAGTATTGCAAGTATAAATGCACAATAAAACATCAAACCAAGGAGGTTGTGGAGGCATTAACAATTTTTAAGTTTTTTAAAATTAGTGTTTTAAGCTTATTCAAAATTAGATATAGATCATTGCATTTATGTAATTTGAATATTGATCAATAAATTAAAATTGGACTATTTATAGAAAAATATGATGTATGCACCTAAATCCACTCACCCTGATAATTCTACTAATTTTGCTAATTTAATCCATAACTATATTTCCTAGCCAATTAATTAATATCCCAATGCTTACATTAAATCCCCTACATTCCATGAAACTTACTCCATCCTTGAAACCAATTAATCATCCTCATTAGCCCATTAAATAAGCCTACTTACCTACTAATCTACCTATTAGCCCACTTGCCAATTTAAAAATCCCTTTTATTCATCTACTCATCTACCACCCTACTAGCCTAGCCTTTCCTACATCCTTACTCCCTGATGGAGATTTTAGAATTAGAGAATTTTAGAATCTCCTCTAATTTAACCCTTCTCCTCTAGAATTCTCTATTCTAAAGGTTGCCAAGGAATTAAAAATTCCTTGGAAATTCCCCAACCATTGATCTCAATAGCTCAAGATTAAATATGAGCCATTCATTTTCCCTCCCATGGCTTATATAAACAATCCATATCTCCATGACCAAACTAACTTGGAATCTTAGAGAGTTTACTTGCATCCATCATTCAAGCATTCCCATAGTCTTGTCAAAGCCATCAACAAGCCAAGAAGTCATTGAAGCCATTATCAATCTCAATCAAACAATCCTACAATTCACTCATTTTACATTCAAATCAGGTTGACAATCTTGGAGAGGATCTCTAAGGGACAAAAGGATGGTAAGTGGTTCCATTATAAGTATCTGATTGTCTCTTTATCCCCTCTATTGACGTTGTTTGCATTTTTGGGTTTGTATTGCTAAAAATAGTAATATAGGAAATAATCCAAAATATACTCAAACATTGGCAACAATGGTGGGACTCACTCCCTAAATTTAACCTAATTATGCTTGTTAGAGGTGATTTAGTGGCTTACATATGCAACAGGATGAGAAATAAAGACCAAAATCAATAAAATCATCTTATACAGGCAAATTAAGACATTTCATTGGTATTAATGATATTATAGTCATGATATTGGAGTTGTTTGCATGGTATTGTGCTAACTGTGATATTAACTACTAACGGTCTCAATTTTTGATAGGTTGTTATTTTTGTGCAATATCGCTACTTCAAAAATTATAGCATTGCACTTGTATTAGCAATATTGTCACAATAATAGTAGTTTTACAAGATTTCTAGGTTACCATAAAACAATTGTTTTCATGTTCTTTCTAACCTCTGTGTAGTCACATTTGCCTATTTTGTGTTGTTAGGGAGGAGTTTTAAATCTTTTGTGGGTATGAAATAGGTCTAGTTGGGAATATGGATTTTGATTACTAAGGCATAATATCACTATTTCAAGACTTGTGACGTTGACCTATAAATCATGATATTGACATCAAAAGTTACGATATTGTCATCTTTATAAAATTAGATAAAGCTCATCCATTGACCTTCTAACCTACAAATTTATCTTTTTATTCTTTATTTTGTAGGAAGATCAATAAATATACAAACCCCTTTTGATAGATTTAATTAATTGTTTTAGTTCTTAGACTCTTTTTTGTTAAACACACTTTTTGTAAAGGGTTTTTTCTATACAAGCTTGTTGTGTGCTAATCTACAAGAAGGGAAGGTATAAAGAGAATCATCTGCAAGCTAGACATTTCATCATTAATTTTTTTTTTGTATGCTACAATACCTTTATTTACGAATTCATGGTTTTGAATTACAAGTCATGATATTGTCCTACTATTAGTGATATTATAGTCTGATAATTTTTGGGTCTGTTTAGTTTACTGTTTTATATCCTTAGCTGATAAGATAGACTAAGGATAACTCTGATATAAAAATACATTTTTTTTGAAAATTGTGTGTTGGTTATCCATTTTACTAGAAAATATCTTGGTGAAAAATTTGGATACATTGTTAAAATTTTTAAATCTACCATAGTTATCTATGAATAGTTCTTAGTCATTTATAAGCATCTAGGTAACTTATTATAGCCATCTAAGCATCGGTATTGGTCAAAAATTA